>CAUYRH010119824.1:0-21327 GCA_963574655.1 Perodicticus potto
GCCAGAGTAAAAGACCCGTTCTCTACCACCAGGAAAGAACAGCGCTGGGAGTTGTGGTGGACGCCTGTAATCCCAGCTACTTGGGAGGCAACTGGCAAGAAGAATCACTACAAGCAAAGACAATGTAAACAAACAAACAAAAAAAAAAAAAAAAAAACAAGGAAACTAAGAAGAGTGCAAGCCAACTGAAATAAAAGCAAAAAAAAAAAAAAAAAAAATTTTGGCCATATATGTCCAATTGACTATTTTACTTTTCTCTGTGGTTCTGAGGCCTTAATGATTACATTAGATCTGTTCAGATAATGCAAAATAATCTTTCTGTTTTAAGTCAGAGAAAAAATCTCAATCCACCTGCAAATTCCCTTCACGCAGTGCTTATTTGGGTGTTGGACAGAATAACCAGGGAGTAGGAAACTTGAGGAGATAATTTTAAAATTCCATCCACAGAATGTAAACACACCATGCCATGACTATTTTCTTATGTAAAGCATTTTTGGTAAACGAGCTATAAACAGTAAGTGTTCTTAGTATATTATTCTACATTAGTGCTCTGTCTCAAAGATAGAGTGTAACAAAGATTGTAAACCAAGTAACACTATTAACATCAGTCATTACAAGTCTCTCCTCCCCCTTTCTGTTTGTTTATATTTTGCTGTTGTTGTTTCTGTGAAATACAAGGCAAATTTTGGATTTCTTTGCTGAATAAGATAAATGATTTTTAATTAGTGAAAGCAAGTGAACAATTCTCCTTTGAGGATGGTAGAATACCTTTATCATTTGCAATGTTAATCCTTGGGAGTACAAAGTATGAGTATATATATGGATGAACTCAAGAGGTTATATTTACCAAGCATCACTGAGATGTTGAGAAATTCCACTTATGTCAGATAGGATAGATGTTCACCTACAAAACAAAATGAAAATCAAAAGCAATTTAAATCACAGAGTTATAAATAAAGTAGCAAAAATTTCAGAGGCAGATCAAAGCTGGTACCTGTCACTTTGTCTTCCTGTTCTGCACTCTTACTATGTAGGTCATATTTCCCTATTCATAGAATGAAGATTAACTTCTAACAACCTGCCATTTTCCAGGCATAAAAAAGGGAAACGGATGGAAAAAAAACATAAATTGCATGCGCATAGTGTGGCCTTTCTTTAAAATACTAAAAGCTCTATTTAGTGACTTATTTTCATCCCTTGTTGGAATCATGCTACATTGCATCCCCTAGATTAAACATGGCTAGGAATGCAGTGGGACAGATTAAGTTACTCAGTGACCGCAACTGTGTTTGACACATTATCCCTAGGTGGAGATGGTGTGGTCTCTATTTCAATGTTTCTTGTCTTACGTTTAATAGAGAAAATAAGGGAGATCAAAACCACTTCCCTATACTATGCTAGAGTATCCTGATATTCATTTCATGTGAATTGAGAGTCTGGTCAAGAGACTTCAGATAAATTCAATTAAGGAATTACCAAAGAAGGTCTGACAGGACTGTACATTATTTTGTCCTATCTCAAATTAAATATTTTGGTAATTTTTACTTAATTTTCTGCTCTGTTTCTGTTATGTTGTATTCTATATTTTCCCTATGATTAGGAATATGCTAAATTAGATTTAATACAATTTAACTTTTGTGACTTTTGTGATAATTTGTGAGTATTATTCAGTAATAATAATTAACAGTAATTACTTACACAGTGGTCATATAACAATAGGAACACCAAAGAGCAAATTTCATTTTTTCAGTGTCTTAGTCTTTGAACTTAACAATATATAAATGCAGATCACCAAAAGTTAATGAAGAGTTTGCATCCACGAGAAAAATTAAAAATACTTTTTGTTTTGATGCTATCTTGTCTAGATGATATAGTGTAGATGACATGCAAAATAAAATATGAGATAAAAAACATTTATATCTAAAACAACTTGTCATTGGGATAATTATAATTATTTGGAAATAGTGACAACTCTGAATCAAATTAACTTACTAAAATATGAATCAAAATATGTAGCAATAATACCTGAATTTTAAAGATAAATTGTTTAGCTATTATAGTTTAATATTCTTGAGCATTTGAAGTATACAATGCAATATGAATATACAACTGGCTATATATTTCCCAGCAGCACATTAATTTTTAGCTATTTCATTAATGGAATAAAATTCAAGAAAAGTATGTATTTAAGGCTCTGTCCAGTTCTGAAGGGAACTAGGACATTTTGTTTAAAAACTCTCAATTCCTGTGTTAAACTCTGTTTACTGTATTTAAAGGTGTATTACTCCAAGGACTTTCTTTCAATAATTGTTTTTTCATTTCAAAAAATGTAGATGTGCAAGTGTTTTTTGTTATGTGGATAAATTGTGCCATGCTGAAGTCAGGGCTTTCAATGTACCCACCACCAGGTGAGTGTACATTGCACTTGTCAGTTCTTATCCCTCTCCCAACCTGCCCATTTCCCACTTTCCTAGTTTTCAATATCCATTACTGCTTTTATACATTTTTCACTTAGTGCCCACTTATAAGTGAGAACATGTGGTTTCTGTTTTTCACTTAGAGATTTCACTTAGGGTAATGATACCTTGTTGCATCCAAGTTATTACAAAAGACATCACCTCTATTAGTCATGTTATACACTTTATTATGCTTAGATTACCTGAAATATACATGTTTCAAATTTTCATTATCAAAATACATTATGACTTCAAATAGAATTGTAGGCAGGAAGAGTTGGTTTCTGTGAAAGAGAGCTGTTGTGTCAAAGAACACTTTCATTTGCTACATGCCTGACATCAGACAAATAGCTTTTTCTTCTTAAATTATTTACCAGATATAAGAATTTAATTAGTAGAAAATCACTTTGAGATCTGTATTAAAGATGAGGAAAAATCATTAATGTAAAGTTTATGGAAGCTCACCTGACAACTACAAAGCAATTAATTTGTGCTTACTATTGTTATTATTGTTACTATTAATATCATCATGTAATCGTGTTCCTGCAGCATTATCAGGTCTGATTGTCTATTTCTGTCATGCTTTTAAATTGAATGGTAAAATGAAGACTATTTTTCTCAGAGCAGTGTCACCTGGAGATTCTTAAGAGGAAGATACCGCTGGCAATTGTAGCAACACTAAAAATAAATAAGTGGGATTTGACCAAGCTGTAAAGCTTCTGCATAGCTAAGACTACCACAACCAAAACAAACAGACAGCCTTTGGATTGGGAGAAGATTTTTGCATGTTATGAATCTGACAAAGGTCTGATAACGAGAAGCTATAGAGAACTCAAACAGAAAGAGCAAACAGCTCTATTTATAAGTGGGCAAGAGACTTGAACAGAAACTTCTCTGAAGATGACAGATGAATGGTCATCAAATACATGAAAAAATGCTCATCATCGTTAATCATCAGAGAAATGCAAATCGAAACCACCCTGCAATATCACCTAACCCCAATATGATTAGCCCACATCACAAAGCCCAAATGTGCAGATGTTGGCATGGATGTGGAGATAGGGGAACACTTTTGCTCTGCTGGTTGGATTGCAAACTAATACAACCTTTATTGAAAGAAGTACGATAAATTCTTAAGGAACTAAAAGTCAACCTTCCTTTGATCCTACAATTCCATTACTAGTTATCTACCCAGAAGAACAAAAATCATTTTACCACAAAGACATTTGCACCAGAATGTTGGTTGGAGCTCAATTCATAATTGTCAAGTAATGGAAGCAACCCAAATGCCCATCAAACATGAATGAATCAACAAACTGTGGCATATGTATATGGTGCAGTACTGTATAGCCATAAGAAAAGTTGAAGACTTCATGTCTTTTATGTTTACCTGGATGGAGATGAAACACATTCTTCTTAGTAAAGTATCTCAAGAATGAAACTTTAAAATACCCAATGTAGTCATTACTAGTATGAAACCAATATGTAAACAATTGCACATCCACACGAATAATAAAACACAATTGCAGTCTAGTGTGGGGAGGGAAGAAAAGGAAGAAGGCTGGGAGGAAGGAGAAGGGAATGGAAGGAAGGGGCAGGGCAATTGGTGGGATGTCACCTAATGTACACAATGTGAGGGTGACCAGCACCCCCTCAGTGAAGGGGCCCACTACAATTTGAACTTTACCTTGGAAGTGAGAAGAATGCAATCAAAAAATTTGTACACTCATAAATAAAAAAAGAAGAATTTAGTTTATTGGGCACAACGTTAATATTTGTATTTAGAAATGTAATTCCATTTTTTAAGTGATTTTTTAATTCCCACTCCAGTTATATGTTTTAAAAATTTAACTATTAGTGAATTAAACTTACATTCTTGATGGAATTTCTAATCTACACTCAATTTAAATTCTGGGAAATAAGTATTTGTAATTTATTTGAAACCAAATAACTTTTCTTATTTATAAATCAGACCCATTTACTTTATTACTGTATTATTTCTTGCTTAATTTTCTAAAAGCACTTTTAAGATGGATTCATTAATCATATCTTTCATTTTTGGTAAGTGGAAAACTAGATTCCAGAAAACTGCTATGCCATTATATTAAAATTAATCATAACAAAGTTAAAATAATCACATTTAAGAATGTGTAACTCCTCCTAATAGGAATTTGATTCCAACTGATATTTACATAATTCCAAATATAATTCAGAGAACTGTAATCATATGTATGAAATTAAACATTGACTATGGTTAACTTTTTCTTCTGTTCTCTCATATCTGGTAATATCTATGTAAAGGGAATGTGAAATTTTCGAGTCAAAGATGGTTGGTTAAAAATGTAAACCTCTTTTCCTGCTACACTCACACTGAAATTACAAAATAACCACAAACAAAGTAAATAACAATTAAGGTCTTGAGGAAGTGTCCTAAGAAACTAAGAGTAGTCACTTGTAAGAATAAATTATTAAGATGTTACCAAACAATATAAAGACAACAAAACTCAGATGGCCTGAAGAAAACAAACCCAACCTAGAATTTCTACCCAACAATATATGTAAAATTGGGGAATTCAAAACAGTAAAATTTCAAAGCATAAGCCCCCTAGTGCGTAGACCAGAAACAGGACCCAGAAACTGGGAAGAGAATGTCTCATGTACAGTCAAATACGAATTTCATCAATGCTGTGCCAGTTACACCGCTTATTATTTTCTGCATCTAGAGTATTTATACCAGAATAAATCAGCAAGGACTTCTCTCTAAAGAGATTCAGTCAGGTAAATTCTCAGAGAGGTTTTTCAGCTAAGGGAAAAAACCGGGACGTGCTCAGGCTACTTCTCATTTATGTAGGGAGGTATCTTCCTGATTGTGCAACAAGAGTGCACAGCTACAGCCAAAATCAGAAATCACGTACCCCCAAATGCATCTATTGTTTGGAAAAGAAAAATCTATAATATTGTACTGAGAGATTGACAATCAGTCACCTAAACTATTAATACTGGAAAATGTTAACCGCTGTTAACAATTTATAAGAAAAATTCATAATCACCAGATATTTGAGGGAAGCATAAAACAAAGACACTAGTTGTAACAAGTGAATGATTATCCATCACAGAAAGTAAATCAGTACTTTTCACATATCTTTAATAGTGTTTGGGAGACAGTATTACCACAAAAATAATAACACTCCTTTATGAAACTTAGTTATCAGACTGGGAATTTAAAATAAATTAAGTGCAACTGCAGTAACATAAGTGACTCTTCCCTGAAAAAGAATCTAGAGATAAATGCAAAAGATTCAGAATAATAAATAGTAGAACATTTCACCGAATTGAAAAATATGTTTTTTTGATGGTACCATTTTTTGAAAGAGGTGAAATTAATAACCACCATAAATAAGAATATAATCGTACAAATTATGGACAACAAGAAATATTTTCACTTTTTTAAAAATCATATTTTTCTTATTATCTGATAAAATGATTAAAAATATATAACTAGATAACTCCTCCAAAGAGAACTACATAATAAGTGTATGTGTTACAAGAAAAGGTTATTATACAAACAATTCTATAACTAATTATACTGTAAGTATAAAAAACTAACATTGAGGAAACAAAATAATTCAAAAATTAACTACATACCTTTGTTTTTATAAATAAAATTAATTCTATAAATATGCCAAGCAAAACTGAAAAAGAATTCAAATAAGAAAAACAAATAAATGCAATACATTTTTTAAAAAGACAAACTACAGAAAATACTAAATATCTCTTGATAACGCTACTTAGGAATGTAATACAATTTTTAATATTTGTGTTGCAAAATAATCCATGTTCAAATGAGTTCTAATAAATAACAAAATATTTTCTACTTTCTTTAGGTAATAATATAATTGCTTACTTTACTAATTATTAATCTTTATGAAACTCTTTATGACACTTTCTTTAGGTAATTAATATAATTACTCACTAACTTCATTAATCTTTATGAAAATCAAAAGATATCATATACCGATTAAAAAAACTATAAATCCAAAAATAATTCTCTACATGTGTTTTCTGTTTATTTTATGATTGCTGGAAATGAATCAGACACAGTCATCTGAAACTTGCTTTCTCAACAATCATAGATATCATGTATGTAAACCAGATGTAAAGCCTATGTAATATTTATTTACATATATTAAAATTTATTTATTAATTTTATCATTGAGGAACTTTCAGGTGATTTTCAGGGTTTTTAAGTCATACTTCATTTTTACTTGACAAAAATTTATATATTTATAGTGTACAATGTGACGTTTTGATGCATGTATGCATCATGGAATGTTCAAATCAGGCAAATTAATGTAACCTTACATGTTTGTAATTTCTTTGACATTAGAACATTTAAAATATACTCTTGGTTATTTCCAATAATATGATACATTATTAGTAACTATAGTTGCCGTGTTGTACAATATAAAACCAAAATTTCTTTCTTTTTTCATTTAAATTATGTGTGTGTGCACAATATATATAATGTGAATTTACAAACAAGAAAAATATATTTTGGATAACATAATGAAACTTTGGGTTAAGAGATATGAAGGAGAGAAATATCAAGTAAGGCTATGTTATATTAATATACCATGCTAATATTGAAGTTATGAATATTGATATTTTATTATTTATTTTACCTGGAATATATACATAAATATGCATTTTTGCATATTAATGAAAATATTTAATTTTATTAAAAATATTAAAAATATATAATTTTCTTAAATAAAACTAAGAAATAAGAGTAAGTATACTATAAATCACAATAATTGTAAGTTGATTTCATACTTATACTAGGTATAAATTTATTTAGGTGACCTTTTTAAATTTGTCTTTATACTACATATAGTAGAAATATCAAAAATAAAATAAAATTCAAAACTTTTAAAAATAATATGATCCTCAGAGATAGAGCTGGAAATATTGAGCTAGATTAAAATAATACTTTCAATATTAATTTGAGTCAAAATAAAAATTGTAGCTCAAATTACAAAAAAAGGAGTTCATTTCCTGTTTATGAAATTATAATAAAAAGATGTATAAGAGCTTTGAGTAACATAACAATTATATGAAGAAAATATTCTAAAAGAATGGGAGAAAAAATAGAAAATAAATAATTTCAAATTTGAAAACAATTTTGTTCAATCATGGCAAGGCAAGAAAACAACTATTAGAAAAAAATGAGGCAGGTGTTTAAAATAATGAAAGTTATTTTAATCTGTAATATATGTGCTGTCCAGTGTCCGAATAAAATCCAGCCTATCAAAAAACCATAATTATTTATATGCATAAATTCATGGCAATGAGAACGATCTCTAAACCTATGTTAAGTGGAAATTGTATAGACTATAAGACAAAGAATAAGTGAGATTTTAAAAACATTTCCTTTAAGGAGATCCATTTTTGAAGAAGTAACTAAGAACTCTGTATTTTACTAAGAATTAAGTACATAAGCATGGAGATAAAAAAGGAATATTCTTCCCCAGTTTTGGATGGTAATTGCTCATTATTATGCATCATCAATCAAGATTTAAATGCACATACATTTTATCAAACACAAATCTTCATAAAGGAACAAAATAATTTGCATAATACACGTGCAATATATCTTCCACACGGCGTTATTTATGACAAGAAAAAGTACGTGCAAGAATAATACGCACAATATGTGTTCAATATAACATTGCTTGGGAGAAGGAAAAAAAAGTATCAGGGCCTTAAAAAGGAATTGATACATAAACCATTGCAAAAACAAATAATGCATCATTGTGCTTTGTAAAAGAATATTATATATTTTGCAAAATAATATTGCTATGGAAAAATGAAATAATGCCACAGAAGACCTTTTTTTAAAGTATATAAGTTATAAATTTTTTTATTCGCATGCATGGATAAATAAAAAGGAATTTGCCAAATTCTGTTGCAAAGTAAGAGATTGGCTACATGGAGCTACTTGGTTATCAACTTATGTAACTTTTCATTATTTACAAACCTAAACTAAGTGCATTTGTTTAAAAATATTTTATATAAGAAGAAGAAATGAAAGAGATTTTAAAAAAAACTACAGGTATAATACAATCAAAAATGGAAGAATCAATCACTGTGCCAAAAGGCATATTCACTAAAAAGATTACCAAATTTTATTATCATTGATGAATTTCATCAATTGAAAAGAGACATAAATACATAATATTATTTCCTTAAAAGAGGTTAAAATTCAAAAGAAATTATAATACGTGACAATATTCAAATTTGTATTAAAAATAATTATTCAAACAAAAAACTTACATGGTTTCAGGTAGGAAAATACATGATTAAAATTAGTTCCAAAGAAAGAAAATTTATATTTTAATTGTCAGAAAAAATGTTTATATAATTAACAATTTAACCCCATAAGGCACAGATTAAAAGGTTCCTACTATTTAATTATAATACGTATTCTAAGATTGTGTGTTTCAGGAATTTCAGAATGCAGAAAACAGAACAGACATTTGCTTTGTTCTTTGACTCGTAGTACATAGAAGTAACTGCATATGGTGACATTCATTCTTTACTTCTAGCAGAGGACAAGAAGACACAAAAATATAGCACACATAAATGAATGTCATAAATAAAATTCACTTAATTCTATAGCAAGTCAAAGACAGATGCATATTTTGAAACATACAAAGACTGTGTATGTTTTAATTCAATGGTAAAGTGATTTTTTTTTTTTTTTTTTTTTTTGAGACAGTCACACTAAGTTGCCCTGGGGTTGAGTGTCATGGTGTGTCACAGCAATGTCATGTCATAGCTCACAGCAATTTCAAACTCTGGGGCTCAAGCAATTCTCTTGCCTCAGCATCCTGAGTAGCTGGGACTGCAGGCACCCTCCACAACACCCAGCTATTTTTTTTTTTTATTGAATCATAGCTGTGTACAATAATTCAATCAAATATCTCAGATTGTATGTATATATATACATTTTTTAAGAGAAAAAGAGTATTAGCTACTTGTGAAAACATTTATTTAAATGTTTGCTCAAGTGGGTCTCCACCTCCTGAGCTCAGGCAATTTACCTGCCTCAGCCTCTCAGAGTGTTAGAATTATAAAAAAGAGCATTCATATAAATTGAATTGTGCTCCCCAAAAGCTTATATGTTGAAGTAACCTGATCCCCAGTACATTTGAATGTAACTATATTTGATATAGAGCCATTAATAGAGGTTATAAATTTAAAATGGGGTCCTAAGAGTCTGCCCCAATCCAACCTGGTGTCCTTATAAAACAGCAGATGTAAGAAAAAGAGAGGCCATGGGAGAAACCACATGGACAAACCCACTGATCTTGAACTTACTGGCTCAAGAACTGTGATGGAATAAATTTCTCTTGATGAAGCTACCCAGTCTGTGATGTTTCTGTGGCAGCCCAGGAAACTTGTGATAGTTTTATTGGTTAATTTGGCTAGGCTCTAGTCCTCAGCAGTTTAATCAAGCACTACTGTGTAAAGGCATTTTACAGATGTGATTAATGTTACTTGATCAATTTATCCTAGAAAATCTCGGTTGGACCAGTTTCAACTACAAAGGCTTTCATGTTGGGGTTCCGTCCCGGGAGCAGCGTCGGCTGACACCTGTGGAAACTATTTGTGATCAACTGAGAAAATATAGGGTTAGAAGCAATGGTAAAGAAAGACAAGAAACATAAAGTAGAATTAAATGTGGAGCTCAGGGGTCTATTACCTATAGTGGGATTCCGGAAATGGCCCAGAGTGTTTGCTTTACTCTTATTTTATTAAAGGGTAAAATGAGGGAGAGAACAAAGATGTCAGCAGTTACTTGGATTGATCATGTCAGCTCCTATTGTTGTTATTATTAATCTTAAGTGTAGCCTTCAGAAATCTGAAATCTGAGCCTTATCCTGGGAGAGCCTCCTGCTTGAGGTCACACACACAGATTTCTAGGGAGGTGTTAAGCTCTGCTAGCTCTCTGTGGAGTAAACGCCATTAATCTCCTTTGAGGGATGGGTGGGAGGGAGTAATTTTCCTCCCATTGCTACCACAGAGGATTTTCCTCTACAATTGTAGGGATATAAGCTCTTTTGCCCATATCTCAGCGCTTCAGCTATTCCCTTGGTCTCTGGCCCAGGCAAATGCAAATCTCCACAACGGGTATCTGCTTTGCCTGTTTTATAGGCAGGAAATGCCTTAGAAGATGTATCTTTTCTAGGACTAGCTATAGTCTCTTCTATGGCCATTACTCTCCTTACAGTGCTCTCAGACCCAGCAGGGGTGTTTGTAAGCCATATCCCCAACAGACTAGAATTTCAGAAAAGGCAAGAAGTTTGCTAGCAATGGCTAGCTTAAACGTAAGCTAGCTGACTTGTCTTTGTTCCAACTCACTCAGCTACATTTTTACTTTTCCTCTTTTTCTTGCGGTGCTTTCCTTTGCCAAGAATGGGGTCTTCGGTCCCCATTCTCCCACCACTTCAGATGCAAACTGAGCTTTCTTCAAAGGAAGAAGAGATCATGTAGACATGTAGAAAATATTTTTTATTTTTTCTATTTTAATGGGTATAATAAAGTAATTTGATCTAAAGATATAATATTTATGTTCAAAACATTTCTAATTAAGATAGCAAAAGGTTGGTCAGAGGATCCTTCAGTTGTGAAAGTGTATTTATGGAGACTAGAGCCAACACTTTGCAATGTGCAGTGTGAAGATAGATAATACAAATGAATGAATTTTTATAAATCACTGCAGAAACAATAAATGTTGCTGAAAGTCTGATACTAGTAGGACATTAATAAAGTTGCTTTTTTGCAGGCTAAAAAAAAGTCTGATTCCAACAGACGTTTAAGAATGTCAAAATGTATAATTATTATGAAATTATTGTAAAAAATCAAGAGAATAGAAAGTTTTTGACTTTTAATAGTTAGCTTTTATTTCTCTGAATTAGTTATTAAGGTGAACAAAACTCAGGGAATATTGAAAAAAACTAGAACAAATATTTACATATTGTAAAAGTCTGTAAGTTACCCTGAACCAGACCTGGGGAAATGAAGTTCACTGGACATGGAATAGAATTCCAGGTACAGTGGTTAAGTTAATAAATAAATGAATGGATTGTTATTTCTTCAAATATCAAACTAAGCTCTCATGCCGTTCATTAATCTTATTGAACTAGCACCTGGTCCACAGAGAAATAGTCGCAATCTCGTTTACTTGTGGCAGCTGCCATTCCAAAGGAAATAAGCTGAGAGGAAGAAAGTCTTCTATTTATAGAATACCCATCAGAATCTCTAAGCCTTGAACATGCACAAAATACATGTATTATACTTAACTAAAATGGGGCAGAGTGATTCAGTTTCCCTGTTCTGAAATGTTAAAGGGCAGGCGTTTCATTTTATTTCTTCCTGGCTTCTGTACATTAAAAAATGATTCTGTATTTGACAGACTGCTCTGTAGATGTGTGGGCTTTCTGGTGAATGATTTTGAGTACTCTAGATCCTGATGCTGGGAAAATCAGGTGAAAAAACATAAGAATAGTTTTTTCTTAATATAAAGAAAGGATTCCAGGAACTTGTTCTCATAAAAAGCCAAAAATGCTTTTCTGTGGAATTGAGAAGAAAAGGTCCAAACATTTTTTTTTTAATAAATGTTTTTACAAGTAACTGATACTGTTTTTTCAGATGTAAAAGATAGCCTTTCAACTTTCTTTCTTTTTTTTTTGCTTTATTTAACCTGTAATCTTATGTAAAGTATACAATTTATTTTTAATTTGTTGGAATTGAGTATTCTTTAGAAATAACAACAACATCAACAAGTCTTTACAAGTCTTTTTTAAAAGTGATTGTGATTTATAGAACTCTTAACTCCATGAGATTAGGCCTGATGTCTTTTGTAAATTTACAGAAATTCTACAACCTGGAAGAAAACCTGTCCCCTAGTAAGTACTATATAGATATTTTTGAATGCATGAAAGTGTAGCTCATGTTTAGAGTGAACATATGATCCTTATTTATATGTAAACTAATAAAATATATAGTCTTGTTACTACTTCAGATCTATCTCACAGTGGTTCCAGTATTAAATGATGTATATTCTGAAAACATGATGAATTCTATGTACTATTCTATTTCTCAATAAAGAATGTCCTTGTTAATTGACTCTTATTAGTTAAAATCCTAGAATAGTCTATTATCTGAACATGATTGGTATTGAGATACTCAGTTAATAGTATGCTATTATGTAGTATTAGAAGTATTCAGAAATATGTTGCAGTTTATATGTTAAAACCTAATGATATTGGAATTTCGTCTTCAGTAGGTTCTTGGTCTTGGTGATTCTAAGAATCGATCCACGGACCACAGATCGGTGGTAAGACAGGATTTATTTTACAGAAAAGAATACAAAAACATCAAACCCCCTGGCAGATAGAAACAACCCAAGTGGAGTGGGGGACAAAGCTCTCTCTCTGGGCTCTTTGTCCAACGGTACATATTTTCACAGGGGTCCTTTGTAGTTACATTAGACCAGAACTTGGTAACAAAGGAATGGATACTGTCCTTTTTGCTAGGCCAAGTGCATTAATAAATGGATAAAGTCCCTTTCATTCCCAGGCCTAGGAAACTTACATGAAATTGACTAAGCCTAGGAAAAGGTGGGAGTTCCCTGTTCAGCCACAAGTGCAGGGAGGGAGACACTAAGGCTCTGGTGTCTCCCCAGCAGTTGTCTGGCCCCTCTGTCTGCCCTCCCTCCTCCAACCCGCTGGTTCCTCTGCCGACTGTGGCAGTACCAACACCCCCAGGGCAGAGGCAGCAGGTCCGCCCCTCAGCTCGGCCAAGCTGGCTGGGTGCCACCTGTCTTGTTTCACTAACATAAACAAAAAGAATTAAAAGACCATATTGAATTAAGAAACATACCTATTTATCAATTTGACAGTAGAGTATACTCACATTGTTTTTATGAAGGATAAATTTTTGAAGACTACAATGTTGAAAACATCTTGAACAATCACCTATTCATTTTCATTTTATAAAGGCCATCATATACATTTTATTATTTTATATTTTTAACCAACTTCACAGTAAAATATTATCCCCCAAACTAATTACTTCTTGATAAGATTATTGTATTCTGATTCTTACCTAAAATGATTAGAATGTTTATCACAGCTCAATCCACAATTGCCAATATGTGGAAACAAACCAAGCACATGTCAATTCAGAAATGGATAAATAAACCATGGCATATGTATACCAGGGAACACTATTCAGCTGTAAAGAAAAATGGAGACTTAACATCTTTTGTATTTACCTGGATGGATGTGGAGAACACCCTATGCATATAATAACATCTACATATAACATCCTATTCATATGTTGAAGATGCTAAAATCAATAGTTTTGTCATTTAAAAAAATGATCTGTGATGAAACATAAAAAAGGTCCATGCCAGATACTGTATGTGATGGATTTCAAATCTCATGACTGTAAACCTGTGTTCCTAGTGATCTGAATTCCAGATCTATTTTTCCTTGCTCGATATGATGTTAGGTGGGTGTGTCATATTCGGCCTCTATTATCTTGAGGTGTGTTTTCTCTATATCCAATTTGCTAAGAGTTTTTATTATACAGACATGTTGGGTTTTATCAATCTTTTTTCAGTATCTAATGAAATGATAATGTTTTTTGTTTGGTTTTATTAATGTGATGCATCAAGATTATTGATTTATGAATGTTGAATCATCCTTACCTTCTTGCATAACTCGATCAGAGTGAATATTCTTTGTACTGTGTTTGTTGATTTGGCTTGCTAGTATTTGCGCATATTTTCACCAAGGATATTGGCCCGTAGTTTTGTTTGTTGTGTGCTTTCGTCTGGTTTTGGTATCAGGGTAATGCCTAGCCTTTAAGAGGTAAGACTTGAAACTATGACACTAATAGAATGAAATATAGGAGAAATGGTTCATGAAATTGGACTGGGCAGGGATTTGGGGGGGAAAGCTTCAAAAGCCTAAATAGCAAAAGCAAAAATAGACACAGAGAATTACGTTGAACTGAAAATAATGCACGGAACAAAGGAAATAATCAATGGAGTCACCAGACAACCTCCAGAATGGGAAAAGATATTTGCAAACTATGTATCTGATAAGGGACTAATATCCAGAATAGATAAGAAATTGAAACACCTCAATAGAATATAACCAAATAGTGCAATTTTAAAACGTGCAAAAAACTTGAATAGATGTTTCTCAAACAGGGATATAAAAAGGGCCACTAGTTTGTGAAAAATACTCAGCATCACTAATTGTCAGGGAAACACATTGAGATATTATATCACCCTGGTAAGCATGATTATCATCAAAAATACAAAAATATCAAAGGATGAATAGGAGGTGGAGAAAGAGAAACACTTATACATTGTTGGCTGGAATATAAAATAGTGTATGTATATGACAGACAATATGGATGTTGTTTAAAAATTAAAAATAGAGCTAACATATGAGCCAGTAATTCTATTACAGGATATATATACAAAGGACATGAGTCAGCAAGTTGAAGAGATCCCTAGGTTTATTGTCGTGCTACTCACAATAGCCAAGAAATGGAATCAACTTAAGTGTTCAACAACGGATAAATAGTTAAGAAAATCTGACACACACACACACAATACAATACTATTCAGCCCTAAAATAGAATAAAGTCCTGTGGCAACATAGATGAACTCAGAGGACATAATGTTCAATGAAGTAAGCCAGGCACAGATAGGTAAGCACCATATAATCTCACTCATGTGGAATCTAATAATTTTATGATGCAAAGGAAGAGTAGAGTAGTGGTGACCAAAGTCTGGGAAAGGTGCAGGGAAAAGGAAGAGGCTAATAGGTGAGGGCAAAATTACAGTTAGACAGGACGAATAAGTTCTAGTATTTTAATACCCGATTGTATATTACATATCTCAAGATAGCCAAAAGAGAAGATTTTGCATTTTATCACTACAAAGAGTTGCTAAATGTTTAAAGCGATAGATGTGCTAATTACCTTAATTTGATCTACATACATTGTACACATGCATTGAAATATCACACTGTTCCCCAACAATATGTACAACTATTATACATCAATTATGAACACATTTTTTTAAAAAAGATCTGGATGTAGATGAACAAAAACAGGCTGAATATAATCTTTACTATTAACAGAGGAGATAATTATTATGGGACTTAAGATGGACAGACAATAATTCATATCCAAGAATTCAGGCTTTAGGATGAAATTTAGGCTTTATAATGAAAGAAGGAAGTACTGAAATTACATTTGAGAAGACAATAGCAGCAGGCAGGTTTTGGTGTAAAGTTATGGTAATAAGTCGTAGAATGCATTATACGTAATAAATTAATCAAAGGGAAAAATACATTGTGTAGAAAGCATTTTGGGGGAAGTGAAACTAAATCATTGTTTTAAAATTTTTTTGCGCATTTTATTGTGGATTCTAATTGTAATAAAATACACCTAAAAAAGTTAAATGAGGCTCGATGCCCGTAGCTCAGTGTTGAGGGCGCCAGCCACATGCACCACGGCTGGTGGGCTGGAACCCCACCCAGGCCTGCTAAACAACAATGACAATAACAACAACAAAAATAGTCAGGCATTGTGGCAGGTGCCTGGAGTCCTAGCTACTAGGGAGGCTGAGGCAAGAGAATTGCTTAAGCCCAAGAGTTTGATGTTGCTGTGAGGTGTGATGCCACAGCATTCTACCAAGGGCAATATAGTGAGACTCTGTCTAAAAAAAAAAAAAAAAAAAGGTAAATGAGTTATATTTTGTGCAATATTTTTTAATGCTGGTCATCTATATGCTAAGTGTTCTTTATGCATTAATTTATTTAACACTCACAGTGGATGTGGAGGTAAGATTTCTATTTTACCAAGGAGGTCCTATGAGATTAAACAACTTGCTCAAGAAATACAGTCTATCAGAGGTTGATCTACTATTTTAACCTGAATATCTGTTCCAAGTTTGACAATTACAATGTATGGCCTCTCCAATGTTTAAGAAAGGTGTTCATTAGGGTAAAGAAAACAATGTTCCAAAATTTAATCATTTTTGTGCATAAGGGTAAGAATTCAAGTTATGTCATGAAATATAAAAACTTACTTTTCTGGGAATATCAAGCTTACTTATAAGAATTATTAAATATTTATTCTAAATACTTTTTCTCTGGTATGTTCTTAAACCTGACTGTGTAATATGAGTGGAAAATGACAAACTCCCTTTTTGAAGAGTGGGAAATATGTACATCACATAAATGACAGCTGGCTTTAAAAATTCATCAATTCCTCAAAAATGAAAAACATTCATTGATAAAGAGCAGGATGGTTGCTATGAGAATTAGGTGAAATAAAATGAAATAAAACATTTCAATAGGAATAAGCAATCTTAAATATATATTATGTATGCTATATACTAAAAAATACATGGATTTGAGTCAGATCATGCTTTATTCTTTCTTTCTTCAACTTAAATTGGAATATTTTTGTTCATTTATATTCAAATCTCTTTGAAAAAATATATTTTTCCATGAAAATAATCTGTCTGAGTCTACTTGGCCGTCAAATTAAAAAAAAAATTGGCCAAATTTACAAATATTGATTATTACACAAAACTAATAACAGTAATAATAATCACCAAATAAGTTTTTGATGAGCGTTATAACTAATGTTTGGGTTCCGAGAAAATCTTCAGTAATTGTCTTCTCTGGTCATCCTGAGATCACTGATTTTGACCATCTTCTGAGATCTAGAGACTTAATATTTGTCAGCTGCCCAGTTTGTTCTGGAAAAGTTACCTCTCAGGAGAAATCTTCGTCTTTCAGACCTGTCTCTTCCACACATTAAGATCATTGCCTCAGAGATGACAGAAAGATCTAAGATGTCTTCTAATTAGAAGGGAATATAAGAGAAAGATCTCTTTCTTTCTCTCTGTCACTCGGAATGTGGTCAGTAAGATGTGGATTTGTGTAATATTTACAATGTTGCATGTTTGGTTTATTCCTAACATATTTAACATTTACAGAGCATCATTCTTAGGCAAAGATAAAGTATCAAACACTGCCTTTAGTGATGCTGGCCTGACACTTTGTGTATTTTTCCCTTCCTGAAACAGTTTGTTCTAACCCTCTTATCACTCCATGTCTTCCCTGTGATCTTTCTTCTTCAAATCACTCCTTTGTGCTTCATTGGTACTTACTGTCACATGTCACTTCTGACACTTCTTGCCAGGGCCCTGGACTGGCCAGGTCTTGGCCCAGCTTAACTAGGTTCCGGAAGCGGACCGCTAAGATACCTTACTCAGGTTCAGTTTCTCTTAGGGGCCTGAGGGCTATCTACTTTAGCTGGAGAGAGAGAGAGAGAAAGAGAGAGAATAAATAATAATAATAATTGGACACTTAAAAATTAGTTAAAAGAGTAGGTAATATGTTAAGTTTTCTTACAAAAAAATTAAATAATAATAAAAAATTAAATGAAAATTGTTGGAAGTATACGAAAGGTGAATCATTCAAATTATATCAAATATTTGAGTATATTTTCTCCTAAAAATTATTATTTTCCAAAGTAGTGCTCTTGAGATAACTTCATGATCAGACATCTGGAAGTGTCTTTGTCATTTTTCCTAATGACTCTATTTTTTTTCTCAGAAATGAGCTATCTTAAATATTTGGGAGAACATTAGATATTTAAAGTGTATGTGTTAATGTTATGTGTATGGGTTAGTATTTTATAACAGTTAAAAGGGTTTTTCCCATTAACCCACACAAAAAAGTGTTGTAAGCTTTACCTGAATTTTTTTCATGTTTTAGTGAAATAAGTTTTAAAGCGTGATTTGATTTTTATTATCCCCTTAAAAATGTAAATTCATATTTACTTACTACCTTGTCTTTGTGTTCAAGTTCTTTGTTTTATCCTACTTTGGCTACATATTGTTTAAAAATATCAAAATATATAATAATCTTTTGTAAATTTTTGTATTTATTATAGCATATAAAAAGTTGTTCTAAATTATAGCATTTAATAAATTAAAGCAAGACTGAAAAATATTTATATTTTTTCTTCTTTTATATAAGCTTATAATTTATTATAAAGGTTTCCAGTAGCTCACTATTTCCAATGATCCGTATGAATGTAACTTTCAACAAAATGCCCTTTGTGTTCATAGAGAAAATAAAATAAATAAATAAATAAATAAAACCAGTCATGTCTGTCAAGAACACTAGTAGCTTATTGTTGGAAAGTAAAGCATTACACAATAAACTTTGCTTAACTTTTTCCTGTCATTGGCCAGGCATTGTGGCGGGCACCTGTAGTCCCAGTTACTTGGGAGGCGGAGGCAGGAGACTCGCTTGAGCCCAGGAATTGGAGGTTGCTGTGAGCTGTGATGCTTCAGCACTCTATCCAGGGTGACAGCTTGAGGCTCAGTCTCAAAAAAACAAAAAAAACAAAAAAAACTTTTTCCTGTCATATGCAAGATGACTAGAGGTCCTGATCAATTGTTACCCTTAGATCTACATTGGAAATTTATGCACATGAGTTTGCATGATTTTATTTTTCATTTGTATTTACCTAATAAAAATATACTATTCTTTACACTGTATTTTTTATACTTAACTTTTGAACTTCTAAAATGAAAACTCAGAATTTTCCCCAAAAGCGTAATATTATATACATAATAACCAAACTAAAATAAATTAGTAGGTTGAAGAACTTTTAAAAAAACTTTCTATTTATTTAATAAACATTTTGGAGGTCCATATAATCAATATATCCTGGTAAAGTTAAAATGAATTTGAAAAAAATACGGACATTCTCCACGCTTACTCTATCTTACCTAATATGTATATTATTACATCAGAACATTTGGCATATTCATGGGTCTCTACCTCCTCCATAACCTAAATGTGGCTCTGTAGTTTATCATTTAAAAATCAAGACACTGGTTCAACACCCGAGTTTGTGACTTCCTAACTTAATATGGCCTTTGACAATTTACTTAAATACTCTAGGCCTCAATTTCCTTACCTGTAACATAGAAATAATGATAGGACTTAATGTATAATTCTAATTCATGTGAAGCATTTAGTGTCTCAGGATGAGGCATTATGAAGAAAGAAAATGGCTCTGATTGACTCACAAATTGGAATGTTTCACAATTTAAGAGATTACCTTCTATGTCAGTCACAGACACACACAAATTTACTAGGAGGTTTCATATGTTAATCCGGCAGAGTCTACATCCTGATATAGCAAGAAAAGTCAGGGAATAAAACTGTCAGTTCCAGACTCTTCTTTGCTCTGCTAGTGTAACTATGAAATTACTAAGAAAGTTGGCTACTGGTTGAGATTGCTGTTCTCAAAAACACAATTTAGATTTACAACACAATTCTACCATTCCATTGGTTCATAAATTGCTTACTCATTTTTTATTGACTACATCAATGAATAAATAAAAATTATATTTTGCATTTTAAAATGAACATTAAAAGAAATAAAATTGACTATATTTATCAGAAAGAAGTAAGAATTTCATGATGCAGGCAGAATGGGGACTGAAGACCCCATTCTTGTCAGTAGAAAACACCCCTAGAAAAAGGGAAAGATTAAAAAGTAAGCTGAGTGAGTCAGAACAGAGAAAAGTCAGCTAGTGAACCAATATATAGAACATGGCAGCCGAGTAACAGCTTCCTTGCAACTGGGCAGAGTGAGACTGGGGAGAGAGGACTCCAGGCATCTCTGGCAGGCTGAATCTGCCCAGAAACTTCCCTTTGGTGACACAGGGAGACAGCATGAGAGTTCTGGACACCCTGAGGAAGGAAAAAGCAGCGGAGATTGGGCAAGTGGTTGCATGTGCTCATTCATTTTAATACTGTCTGCACTGTGGGTGGGGCAACAGTGGGACTGCAGGCTGGAAAGGCCTTGCCTGTGTGCTGCTTGGGTTTCTTTTGGACTTGGTGCTCGGATGAACTGCCTTGGGAGAACTTGGACAAGAGTGCAGGGGTCTTTGAGCATTGTCTGGGGCCCCAGACTGGCCCACTGAGCCAGACGGAGCTACCAGTGTTTGCTTGTGGGCTGTGTAGACCCATTGTGGGAGGACTGCCCTGGCAAGCTCCACCCTCAGGGTCTCAGAATGAACAATGGGCGGGAGTGAGTAATCTAGTGACTGAGCAGCCTAAAGGCGGGGACTGAGACGACTCCCAGCCTTAGCCCTCAGGGACATAGGGTGAGACCGGTTTTGGTACACTGGGTAAGTGGATAGCCACTTAAGGAGTGATCCCAGCCACAAGCGCTTTCCTGGGAAAGCTTCTGCTTAGCCCAAGTTAGCAATTTAAAGTGTCTTCTAAGCAAGCAGAGGAGGATTTAAGCTCTCCACCCTGCGGGGTTTGAGAAATCATTAGAGACACAGGGTTCCTCCCTACAAAGATCCAACAAAAACAGAATGATTCTGCCAGGGTTGATCTGGGAGCGACACCTCCCCAACTCTGAGGACGGTCATAGGCAACAGTGAAAAATAATCATGAGGCGGAATCAACACAAAAACTCTGCCAATATGAATAACCAGAGTAGGTCAACTCCCTCAAGGAATGACAAGGTAGATGAAGCACAAGATCCCTTGCATAAGCAAATGGCTGAGATGTCAGAAGTTGAATTCAGAGTCTGGATAGCAAACAAGAGCAGCGCGATGGAGGAAAAGATGTAATTAGAATTTCAAGCAGTAATCCAAAAGATGACCCAAAAGATGTCCCAAGAACTGAACGAGTTCAAAGAGAAAATGACCAAAGATATTGACTCATTG
>CAUYRH010119825.1:0-14606 GCA_963574655.1 Perodicticus potto
CTCTCCCACTACCAGGAGCTTTGGTGTTTTCTGTATTCTTTTCTGTAAATCAATTCTGTCTTATCACGGACGGGTGGGGGGGGGGAAATAATGTAATGAAGAATAATAAAATACATGTATTTAAAAAAAAAAAAAAAAGAATTTTGAGATGGAGAGAGTATCCTGGGTTCTTGGTCAGGCCCTGAATGTAATCACAAGTGTCCTTATCAAAACAAGGAAGGAGATTTGAGAGAAGGCAATATGACAGAAGCAAAGAGAGGTGGCTTTGAAAATGGAAGGGCCTTATAAGCCAACAAATGCATGGAATCCAACTGTAGAAGCTGGAAGGGCAAGGAAGCACAATCTCCCCTGCAGCCTCCAGAGGGTAACTGGCTCTGCCGGCACCTCGACTTTATCCCAATGAAACTGATTTAGGATTTCTGGCCTCCAGAACTATTGTTACCACAGCCATAGAAAATGAAGACTGATTCCCTGGAACCCTTTTGCTCCTGTACTTATGTATGTAGTGGGCTTGGTCCCACCCAACGTGAACACCAGTTCTAGTACTTGCTAAAAGCACCTATCTTAGAAGTGGGCATAAAATCAAGGTCTTTTATAATTGCTGCTGACATAAACCACTACCCAGTGGTGATGCCTGGCACTTCCATACAAAGAAGAAAGGTCATGACAGGAAAGAATAGAGAGAATCTTAAGTACCACTGACCAGATGGTACAGTCTCAAAGTGCTTTCACTTCTCCAATTCTGAACTCTGCCTTAGTTAATGCCCAGCAGTTTCAAATTCCCACTTTACAAATCATCATCATTACCATTATTAATACTAATAATTTAAATTTTAGCTTTGTTTGCCTAATCTAGTATTATTAATCAGTTATTTGAATATGAACATTTTACTTTTGGAGTACATTCACTGTAAGAGAATTTTTAAATAATTTTAGAATTGAATATGTTTTTCTCTGGAAAATTTTTGTGGCAAGTGCGTAAGTCAATACCAAAACTTTTATAGCTAAAATATCAGGATCTGGTCAGATATATTCTATAGAAACAAACATTTAGCCATGTTAGTCTGATAAATTCTTGCAGTTACAGAGACTATGTCCTCTCATGACACAAAGGTAATATAAATTCAGTAGGCTGCTCAATATCATTCATAAAATATAAATAAACCTGATATCCTAAGAAAGTGAGTTGACCTTAATGTATAAAACACTTATAACCATTTTCAGTCTTCTTCTACATATTCTCCTTTATCATCTACTTTTTCAATCTTCTCTCCTTCCACCACCCATGTGTAATCTACTTACAGCCACTCAAAACTTCTTACCACTTCCCCAAAGTTCTAGATTTTCTCATATTTTCATTTTTATTAAATAAAACTTTCTAGAATCTTCCAGGGAGGTCCCTTTCTCCCTGTTCTCTAAGCTTTTTGTGCATATTTTCAGTAAAGCATTTACACACTCTGCGGTAACTATTAGATGCATCTTCTTCCTTACTGGTCTGTAAGCAACTTGAGAACACAAATCTTGTTTCATGTTTCTCTATAACTTCATTACTTAGCACAGTATCTAGAACAAAGTATGTCCTCAATAAAAAATGTGTTGAATTAATGAAAGCATTAGCAAATATAATGTTCACATAGTAAATAGCAAGATATTTAACAAATCAAAACTCTTTATTGTTTATATGTCAAAATTAGAGAAGTCTTGATGACTTTTACTGACCTCCAAACATACCTGAATGGGTTATCTGCAGTACGTAAGATGGAATACCTAGTAGGAGTGAAAAATGATCCTTGAGGTTTTTAATAATGCTGTCAACTTTAAAAGGCATTGTAATTTCCTGACCCACAGGAATAAGTACAATTTTTACTGTAGAGGAAAAGAGAAAGGAAAAAACAATAGTTATATATAGCCAGAGTCAATAAACTATAGTGCGCAAACAGATACAGAATGCATCCCTAACCAAATAGAGTGCAGGTTGATTTTGTCATGTTTCCTCACCACACCTCACTGATAAGAGTTACTTCTAAGTTTCTATAACAGAAGTGATCAACATTCATTTGCAACTTTTGCTTTGTAAATTAATCCATAATCTCAAGAATTAGCATCGATGTTCAATACTTTATATCTTATGCCAATATAACCATAGGAAACATCTCAGGAAATCAGGGAAGCACTTATTTATTTATTTATTTATTTATTGCAGTTTTTTTTTTTTTTTTTTTTTTTATGGCCAGGGCTGGGTTTGAACCCGCCTCCTACAGCATATGGGGCCGGCACCCTACTCCTTTGAGCCACAGGCGCTGACCCCAGGGAAGCATTTTTATAGAGTGAATGTAGGAAAAGGAGACTTTGAGATAAATAAGGTGTCCCAGAACTTAGAAATGTACTATAACTTCTTTACACAAGAATGGTCATTATTTAACTCACTCCCTATATTACCAAATAGGAAATCAAAATGCTCAAAAGCTTACATGTTAAAAATAAAAACTGTTAATCCATTTGTGGGCTGATGGCTATTTGGGTTGCTTCCACAACTTGGCAATTATGAATTGGGCTGCAATAAATATTCTGGTGCAAATGTCTTTATGGTAAAATGAGTTTTGTTCTTCTGGGTAGGTACCTAGTAATGGAATGATAGGATCAAAGAAAAGGTCAACTTTTAGTTCCTTAAGGATTCACCATACTTCTTTCTATAAAGGTTTTATTAGTTTGCAATCCCGCCAAATGCCTATCAACCCATGAATGGATTAACAAATTGTGGTATATGTGTACCATGTAATACCATTTAGCCATAAAATGATGGAGACTTTACATCTTTTATGTTTACCTGCATGGAGCTGGAATACATTCTTCTTAGTAAAAGGTATCTGATGTACTCAATACTATTATGAAACCAATATACAAACACACACTCATGATAAAACACAAATATAGTCTAGTAAGGGGGAGAGGAGAAGAGGAAGAAGGGAAGTGAAGGGGGAGGGCAAGTGGTGGGAGAAAGGAGAACATTTGGTTGGATTTTGTTTGATGTGCACCATGCAAAGGTATATTTCAAATAACTAAGATTAAATTTTAAATGTCTTACTATTAAAAAAAAAAAAAAGAAAAATCAGTGCCCCATGAAACTAAGGGTTAGCAGGTACAATGTGCTAAGAGGTTAAATTATTTGGAAAGACTAACATTTTATTCCCCTTCAACTCATGTCATAAGGACTAGAAGTTGCTTTTGATGGTACACATGTACCAATATGCAGATAAAAATACTACGTACTTTAGGAACAATTTTTTAAAAACTATATTATAAAATTATTATTTGTTCACAAATTATAGGAAGAGGAAATACAGTATTTTAAAACTAAATAATATAAAGTAATTTTCTTTTAGATCTATAGACTTTAAATTTTTAATGAAAAAGGTACAATAAGTAAGATGAAATATAGACTGTACACTGCGGGCCAAAGTTTTGTTTATTTCTAGATGGCTGATATAACAGTTTCTGTTGCCAAAGGAGACATTTGTTCCATGACAACATTTTAGTAGACTTTGGCGATGCTGAGATTCTTTAAGCTTGTTAAAACTTGTTTTCACAATTCTCGATCAACAAAGAGAACAGTTTCACGGATGTTACATTATCAATAAGTGATTCTAATTGTTTTATGAGTATAAAAAGCTATGATCAATCTATTTTAAAACTTTTATGCAGTGACTTCTTAAGATTTGGGAAGGGAGGTGTGTAAAGGGATTGAAGCTCAAACAGCACAGGACCAAGGCAACTGGTTTTTAAATCACCATGTGTTTGATATAAGTTACAATATCAGAGAATGACAGAAATATCCAAAAATGAAACCCAAGTTTACAATTAATAATAAAATTGAGAGACACCCACTTCAGTTAGGGATAATTTGGCTTAATTAGTTTTCTCTCCTTTCTCCTTTTCATTCTTGCATGGACATATCACATGAAGGTAAATTCCATTGCATTCGAAAGCTACAATTGATCAGCCAATCTAAGTTGCTGTTATTAATGTTAAATCACGGCCCATGCTCTCGAAACTCATGGACAAGGAGGAAAAACAGCAGTCAGTTAATGGTACAAGTAGGATCATTCTCAGTGTAACCACTGTATTGCTTCTCTGCCTTTGCTCTATTACTAAGAACAGAGTAATAACCGCTACATGCCCCATCAAGATTGTTTGTATGTCTTTAAAATTAACCTACAATAAAAGACAACAAGGATTTTTCTGAAGCTAAATATAAGAGATGATTTTTTGAAGCTAAATATAAGATTAACCGTAAGCAGACTAGAGAAATACATGATAGCGACATGATATATGGAATGAGTACTAGATATAAAACTAGGAAATAAGAACTATGTGTAACGATTAATTTTAAACAGCCAGGCAAAAGAAATTGCAAAGTTCTGTAAATATTTTTAACACAAATGAAGTATTTGAAAATAAAATATATGAAAACAACATAAATATTAACTAAACATTGGCTGATGCATGTTTATTGAAGAAGTATAGGTACTATAGGATAGAGAAGCTTTCACATGTATTTAAGAGATTTCAAATTAAATAACTACAAAAATTCAGTGGATACAGGACAGGGAAAGTAATATCAAATATAAAACAAATCTTCAAGCAAAAAATAAACAAATAAGAAAGAGCAACCACCCTCTGAAATGAGGAAATGAAATATCCTATCTTCCCTAAGTAATACCTGCTGCTGAAGAATCTTGCGCAGATTTTTGCAAAGATGACCTTATAGCTTTTATTTTATCCAGAAAGGCCAGGTTATCATAATCTGGACTTAGCGATGAATAGTGCTCCTGTCTTTGTGCAGGTGAAATCCCCATGAGGGACATATCCTTTCCCATGAGCTCTTCATAGATTGAATCCAGGCTTGAAGAGCTCCGCTCACTCTCCTCCTCAATTTTATAGTTCTCACTGAATTGGTCTAACTCATAGTCATGCTCCTCAGGTTGATCTAACTCTTGAGGCCCTTCTGGAGGAACGGGAATATTGACAGTGTTAGAAGCATCATCGTTTCTTTCCGTTGACTCAACTTTGTCCTCAGCATCAAACTGTTCCTCCTGATCAGACATTTTCCTGAATTAAGAAAAATAAACACATTTACTACATAGGTAAGTTTCTACACCAAATATCAAATTCAATATCAAATTCAATGCTAGTGTAATATTGCTTATTATTTTTAATGTTAATTATATTACTAATGCCATCATGTAGAAAATGTTGGTATTTTTTTTTAAATAAAATACTATGGAAAGTAAAAAATTACTAACAAAAAGGGAACTCTAAAACAATAAATTTGAAAGTAATATTCTCTGAAGAACATATGAAAAATACTTTCAAATATCTTGTCATCTTTTCCTGACAATGTCTTGTCAGGGCAGCACCTGTGGCTCATTGAGTAGGGCGCCGGCCCCATATACCAAAGGTGGCAGGTTCAAACCCAGCCTCCACCAAACTGCAAAACAGAAAAATAGCAGGGCATTATAGTGGGCCCCTGTAGTCCCAGTTATTTGGGAGGTTGAGGCAAGAGAATCCCCTAAGCCCAGGAGTTGGAGATTGCTGTGAGCTATGTGATGCCACGGCACTCTACCTAGGGTGATAAAGTGAGACTCTGTCTCTACAAAAAAAAAAAAAAAAAGAATGTCTTCTCAAAGAAGGATTTTTTGAATTACTTTTTTTTCTGACACAAAACTGACATAGATTTATGCTTCTGGTATTACAAAAGATTAGAAACTCTAAGGAAACAGCCAGCTTCACAGCAACTGTACCCTAACAGAAAACACTCTTTGGCAGCACCTGTGGCTCAAAGGAGTAGGGTGCCGGCCCCATATATCAGAGGTGGTGGGCTCAAACCCAGTCCTGACCAAAAAACTGCAAAAAAAAAAAAAAAACACTGTTTGCAGGAGCTCTGCTCTTAGACAAATTATAGCAGAGGTCTTTAATGACCTCTACCACCCTGCCCCATAAACATATTAACAACAAATATGGGTTCTATGGCACTGAGTACAGTCATACCTACAGCAACCGAATGCTTGGGCTTGGGAAACAGGATAGCAGCACCTTGAAGCTTGGGTCAGGTTAGTGTAGGGTATTCCAAAGCCAAACTGTAGAGGAAGATTGGATCAAAACAGTAAGGACCCAATACAGGAAGGAGTCTGTCTACCTATAGAAGCTGGATGCCAGAAAGGGAGATAGTCCCAAGGCCAGATTTCTATGACAATAGCAGGGACAAGGTTAAACCTTGGAATAGTTGTAAGGTGGCAAAGCTCTTTTTGGGCCTTCTTCTCTGAGCAAAAATCCTTATGGAAGAAAAAGAAAGATCACCCATAGTCAGTAGAGTTTTTTGGCTATTAGGTGACAAAGTTTTAAAAATGGAAAAATTGGAAATAAAAATATATAAAATGGCTAAACTCAATAAATAAGCTGTATAGGACTAGAGAGAGTTGAAGAGAGAATTAGTGAACTGAAAGACAAATAAAATTGTATATAGAAGTATGCAAAGACAGGAGGATATGAAAAATATGGACAACAAAGAGCCACAGAGAAAAGAAAAAGAAAGCCTAGTATGTTTTTGCTAAGCATATATTCTGTTGTGAGTAAAGAATGGCTTTGTACTATGAAAACAAAGAATATACAAATGGGGCTATATGTGGCCTATGCAGCCTAAAAGTAAAGGCCTCTGAATCCCTTTTCACAAAAAATTTGCTAGCCCCTGCTCTATCAAATGTCAAAATGGAGTCACAGAAGGAAATAATAAAAAGAAGGAGGAGAAGAAACTAATAAAAAAATATAGATCTTTAGGTCTATGAAGCACAACATAAATGTATACATAACAGAGTAAATAAAAATAATTACTAACCATATTCATTATAATAAAATTACAGAATATCAAAGACAAAGAGAAGATCTTGAAAGTAAAGTGTCATATTGATACCGTAATTTCACTCTTCAGTAGGTTCTTGGTCTTGGAGATTCAAAGAATGAACCCAGGGACCACAGACAGTGATAAGATACAATTTTTATTAGAAGTTAGAAAGGAATGTAGAAGAAGTAAAAAGCACCAGAGCTTCTGGAAGGGGGAAAGAACTGAAGAATTCACCGGGGAGTCTCCACGTGGGCTCTTTTATCTAGGGGTCTTAAGTCTAGAGGATTACTTGAGGCTGGCAGTTGGTAAATGGAAGAACATCTTTTCAAAGTTAATGAGTGCATTAACGAATGAATGAATGTAGTTACTCCTTCACTAGGGTGAGGTTATCAGGTCCTTCACAGTCTTTGTCCCTGAGAAGGGATTAGGGTGTGTGCTCCTACCCAAGGTGAAACCACCCAAATAACCATCACAGGCTGCTTTGTTCATGATCCCTTCAGAGCCCTGAGGGTGTACCCCAAAAAAAGCAGTCTGCTTGTGCCTGGAAATGGCACTTTGACCTTTGAGCTCACCTGGGCCTAGGGAATAGGGGGGGGCTCCCTGTCTATCCCTAAGTGGTGGAATCCCATATCAATATCATCTACTGTTTTGAGTCATATTAATTTGATGACACTAATACAAAGGAAAAAAAAATGACCACAAATTTTTAATCAGAAAAATAAAGGCCAAAGCAACAATAGGCTAATTGAAAGAAGATAACTATCAACTTAGAACAGTACACCCAGCAAAATTACCTTTCAAGAAAGAAAACAGAAGTATTTACAAATAAATTTCCAAGTTACCACCAAGATTTCTTCTCTAAAGAAATTTCTAAAGGCTACACATGAAGGAGGAAGAAGATTCTAAGAGAAGTCTGAAGTGCAAAAAAGAAAGGTGAACACACAACCTCATAAACATATAAATAAATCCAAACATTATTGTCAATACAAAATAATAGAAAATTGAAATATTAGACAATAATATGTAATTGGGAAGGAAAACACCATACAAAACTGTTAACAAAATTGGGGAATGGGCTTTAGTAAGTTAAATATGCCTACTTAAATCTTGAGTACAAACAATAAAAAAAATAAAGTTTGAAAATTCCAGAATAAAGAAGGAAAAAAGGTAGAAGGAGAATTAGATAAGAATTTAATTTTTAAAAATATTTATCTTTTTATTTCAAATTAATATGCAGGTACAAATTTGTAGTTTATGTTATTCTCACTTCCAAGGTAAAGTTCAAGTTATAGAAGAACCCTTCACCCAGGACGCATGGTGAACACCCTCACATTGTGCACATTAGGTGAAATCTCAACAATTGCCCTCCTCCCTCCCACCAAACACCCTCTAAGAGACCATGAGGCACAAGGCCTGGGCAGCTCCATCTTAACCAATGTGGTAATTTTGAATTCCATAGCCCAGCCCGGATAAGCTATAAAAATCCCTAGCGACCAACTCCCCTGGCCAAAGTCAATCAGCTCACAGGAGTCCTTATAAGGTATAGAAACAGGGCCCAACCAATCAGGGGCCACCCCATTCTTCCCATACCCTAACCTCGTACCCTAATCTCATAAATACCTGACCTGCCCTATCATCAGGGCTCTTTCTGCGACCTGCTGCCTGAGATCGTTTGAATAATAAAAACTCTTTTGTTCTTGCATCAGATTCGGCTCTCTGGGGGTCTGTGGGGACGTGGTATTTAGGGCACAACAGCCTCATCCCTCTATACTTTCTTCTCCCTCCTCTCTGCCCCCTTGCTAGACTATATTTGTGTTTTATAATTTCTGTGTGTGTGTTATTGCTGATATAGATACGTTTTGTATTAGTATTGAGTACAGTGGATTTTCTTTTCCATTCTTCAGATATTTTACTAAGAAAAATGTGTTTCAGCTTTATCCAGGTAAACATAAAACATGTAAGGTCTCCATCTTTTATTATGTCTGAATAGTATCCCATGGTATACGTATCCCTCAGTTTGTTAATCCATTCATGGGTTGAAGGATTAACCCATTCATGGGTTGAATGATGTGCATTTAGGTTGCTTTCACGACTTGGCAATTATGAGTTGAGCTTCAATAAACATTCCTGCACAAATGTGTTTGTGGTACAGTGATTTTTGTTCTTCTGGGTAAATACCTAGTAATAGAATTACGGGATCAAATGGAAGGTTGACTTTTAGTTCTTTGAGGATTTTCCATACTTCTTTCCATAAAGGTTATATTAGTTTGCAATCCCGCCAGCAGCATAGAAGTATTCCTTTCTCTCCACAATCCATGCCAGCATCTGCATTTTGGGGACTTTGTGTTGTAGACTAATCTTACTGGAGTTAGGTTATATTTCAGAGTGGTTTTGATTTGCATTTCTCTGATGATTAAAGACAATAAGTATTTTTACATGTGTTTGTTGGCCATTTATCTGTCAACTTCAGAGAAGTTCCCAAGTCTTTTGCCGTCTTATAAATGGGGTTGTTTGCTCTTTTCTCGTTGATTAATTTGAGTTCTCTGTAGATTCTAGTTATTAGACCTTTCTCAGATTTATAACATGCAAAAATCTTCTCCCATTCCAAAGGCTGTTTGTTTGGTTTGGTTGCTGTACCCTTAGCAGTACAGAAGCTTTTTATCTTGATCAAATCCCATGTATTTATTTTTGGAGCTACTGCAATTGCCGGGGTGGGTGGAAGGGGGGTCTTCTTCATAAAATCTTTTCCCACACCAATGTTTTTAAGCATTTTCCCCACACTTCTTCTAGAATGTTTGTTGTTTTGCGTCTTAAATATAAATCTTTCATCCAGCAAGAATCAATTGTTTTCAAAGGTGAGAGGTGTGGGTCCAGTTTCAGACTTCTACATGTGGCTAACCTGTTGTCCCAGAAACATTTATTAAATAGGAAATCTTTCTCCCAATGTATGTTTTTGTCAGGTTTATCAAAAATCAAATGGTGATACGCAGCTGGGTTTATGTCTTGATTCTCTATTCTATTCCATAGATCTATGTCTCTCATTTTGTGCCGATACCATGCTGTTTTGATCACTACAGACTTTTAGTATAACCTGAAGACTGGAATTATGATGCCTCCAGATTTGTTTTTATTTCTTAGGATTTTATTGCCTATTAGGGCTTTTCTCTGGTTCCATATAAAATGAAGTAGTATTTTTTTAAATTCTTCAAAGCATGAAATAGTTGCTTTGATGGGGATTTCATTAAATTTGTAGATTGCTTTGGGTAATATGAACATTTTAATGATGTTGATTCTTCCTAGCCATGAGTATGGTGTATTCTTCTATCTGCTAATGTCTTCAGCTATTTCTTTTCTCAGAATTTCATAGTTTATAGAGATCTTTCTCATCCTTTGTTAGATTCACAGGTATTTCATTTTCTTTGGAGCTAGTGTAAAGGGTATAGTCTTTGATTTTATTCTCATCTTGACTGTTACTGGCATATACAAAGGTGAATGATTTGTGGGCATTGATTTTATAATCCCAAGGCCCTACTATATTCCTTGATCACTTATAAGAACTTTGTAGTTGATTCCTTTGGGTTTTCCAGGTATAAGATCATGTCAACCACAAAGAGCAAGAGTTTGACTTCCTCTGTCCCCATTTGAATACCTTGGACATCCTTCTCTTGCTTGATTGAAATGACTAGGACTTTCAACACTATATTGAATAGCAATAGGTATCCTTGCCTAGTTCCAGATCTGAGTAAAAATGCTTTCAGTTTAACTCTATTCAATATTATGTTGGCCATGGGTTTGTTGTAGATGGCATCTATTAGTTTAAGAAAATAGGTGTAGGTGGGACATTTCTGAAGTGTTCTTATCAAGAAAGGATGCTAAATATTGTCAAAAGCCTTTTCTGCATCAATTGAAAGAATTACATGGTCTTTGTTTTTGATTTATGTGGTGAATCACATTTAAAGATTTATGCATGTTAAACCAACCTTACACCCTTGGAATAAAACCCACTTGACTATGATGTATAACTTTTTTAATGTGTTGCTATATTCTGCTTGCTAAGATCTTACTGAATATTTTTGCATCAATATTCATTAATGATATTGGTCTATAATTTTCCTTTTTTTTTGGTTGGGTCTTTTCATGGTTTAAAATTAGGGTGATATCTGCTTCACAGAACATGTTGGGGAAGAGTCCTTCCATCTCTATATTTTGGAATAGATCATGCTATCTAGATACTAGTTCCTCTGTGAAGGTTTATTAGAATTCTAGTGTGACACCATCTGATCCAGTGCTTTTCTTCTGGAAAATTTTGTATAGTTGATGCTATTTCAGTGCTTGATATAGGTCTATTCAAAATTTCTAATTCTTTCTGGTTGAGTTTAGAAAGGTAGCATACTTCCAAGTATTGGTCTGTTTCCTCTAGATTTTCTTATTTCTAGGCATAGAGGTTTTTATAATAATTGTTGAGAATCCTTTGTATTTCTGTGATACCTGTGATTTCTCCTTTACATTACTAATTAAAGTTATAGGTCTTACTTTTCTGTTTCTGGTTAGTCTGGCCAAGAGTTTATCAATTTTATTAATCTTTTCAAAGAATCAACATTGTGTTTCACTGATCTTTCAAGTGATTCTTTTGTTTAATTATGCTTTAATTTTTCTCTCTCTCTTTTTTTTTATTTTTTGTAGAGACAGAGTCTTACTTTATCCCTCTCAGTAGAGTGCACTCAGTAGAGTGCATCACACAGCTCACAACAACCTCCACCTCCTGGGCTTAGGCAATTCTCCTGCCTCTCCTGAGTAGCTGGGATCACAGGTGTCCACAATGCCCAGCTATTTCTTTGTTGCAGTTTGGCTGGGGGCCGGGTTTTAACCTGCCACCCTGGGTATATGGGACTGGCACCCTACCCACTGAGCCACAGGTGCCTCCCTATGCTTTAATTTTGTATATTTATTTTTATCTGCTGGGTTTGGAGTTGGATTATTCTTCTTTTTCCAGTTAATTGAGATGGCCCATTAGGTTGTTGAGTTTGTCTCTTTCTGTTTTCCTGATGAGGTCATCTAAAGGTATAAATTTCCCTCTTAGGACTATCTTTGCAGTATCTACAGGTTTTGATAATTTATGGCTTCGTTATCATTTTGTTCACGAAATCTATTAATTTCCTTCTGAATCTCATCTTTGACCCAGCTGTCATTCAAAATAGTTATTTAGTTTCCATGACTTTATTTGGGTATGAATATTTCTGTTACTGATGAATTCAACTTTTATTTCATGATGGTCCAAGAAGATACAAAGAATAATTTCTATTCTTTTGACTTTGTTGAGGTTAGACTTTTGTCCTAAGATACGAGCAGTTTTGGAGAATAATTCATAGGCTGATAAGAAGAATGTATTCAGTTTTGTTAGGATGAAATGTTCTGCATATGTCTGTTAAGCCATTCATTCTAGGGTCATGTTCGAGATTATTATTTCTTTGTTTAGTTCTGCTTGGAGGATCTGTCCAGGTTGTTAAAGGGGTATTAAAGTTTCCAACTATTGTAGTGTAGGAAAATACCATACTGTTCAGATCATTTAGGTTTGTTTTTTAAATCAAAAGAGATTTCAGGTAGGCAGAAATGTTAATTTTTGAAATCTCTTCATGTTGTGTGCTTCCCTTGACAAGCAGGTAGTGTCCATCCTTGTCTTTCCTTATTTCTATTGGTTTAAATCCAATCGTATCTGTAAAAAAGATTGCAACCCCTTATTTCTTCTGATTTCCAATTGTCTGGATGATAGTTTTCTATTCCTTCATCCTTTTTTTATCTTTTGAGGTTATGTGTGTTTCTTAGAGGCAACAAATAATGGCCTCAGCTTTTATATCCAGTTAGCCATGCTGTGCCTCTTTAGAGGAAAATTCAAGCCATTCACATTTATTGAGAGAATTGATAGGTATGGTGGAGTTTTTGTCATCTCATTTTTCAGAGGTCCAGAACTTATTTTTATTCCTTTCACCAGTGTGGAAGCTAGGCTTTTGCCTTAATTTCTGTATGTGCTTACTTGTTGGTGGACCATAGTGCTAGTCATGATGAAAATTGAGTGTGAGTACTTCTTGTAGAGTGAGTCTAGTCATGACAAATACCTCAACATTCAGATGTCAGTAAAATATTTGATTTCTGTATTACAAATGAAACTCAGTTTAGCAGGATCCTGGATTTAAAAAGTTGTTATATTTAAGAAGGTTAAAGACCAATGACCATCCTCTTCTGGCTTGAAAAGTTTCAGCTGAAAGATTTGTGATCATCCTAGTATTTTTTTCCCTTTGTAGGTAAGACTTTTCTTACAGCTGGCTCAGTGGCCCACACAACAGTCTGCATGGGACAGTTTGTCTGGCAAACAGACAGGAGTAAAGGTGAGCTATGGGCCCAGGACTACAAAGAGAGAATATTTGTTCGCTTCTGTGCCAGGCAGGATAGGTCTAGGCTCAGAGGTCCTTTGTTTTCTGCTCCCTTGGAGAACCCTCTGAGGACCTCCTGGTTGGAGGAGGGGTCTTCTGTCCCCTAGGCAACAAACAGGTGCCTTCGACTAGTCACTCCATACCTGATCATTGTTATCTTTGTTCCTCTTTCTTGGCCTTGCAGCCTGTCTCACCTGATGTGCCCATTCTTCACCCTGCGCTCAACTCCCCATCTTCAGCTTCTCTGAGTTCACGACAGTCCAAATTCTCTCCCTCTGGACAGGAGCCACTGGTGAAACCTGCTTCTAGTTGGCCATCGACTCCTGTTTCTAGTAGGTACGACTCCTACCACATAACTGTGAATTCAGTTTTTTTTGTTTGTTTGTTTGTTTGTTTTATTGTTGAATCATAGCTGAGTACATTAGTGCAATCAAGGGGTACAATGTGCCGGTTTCATATACAATCTAAAATATTTTCATCAAACTATTTGACATAGCCATCATGTCATTTTCTTAGTTATTGTATGAAGACATTTGTATTCTGCATTTAGTAAGTTTTGTCAGAACCCATCTAAGATGGGCCATAGGTGTGACCCCACCATTGACCCTCCCTCCACCAATCCTCCCCCCTCCACTCCCCTCCCTCACCACTTTCCCCATATTCTTATGCTATAATTGGGTTATAGCCTTCATATGAAAGCTATAAATTACCTTCATAGTAGGGCTGAGTACATTGGATACTTTTTCTTCCATTCTTAAGATACTTTACTAACAAGAATATGTTCCAGCTCCATCCATGTAAATATGAAAGAGGTAAAGTCTCCATCTTTCTTTAAGGCTGCATAGTATTCCATATACATGTACCACAATTTATTAATCCATTCGTGGGTCAATGGGCACTTGGGCTTCTTCCATGACTTAGCGATTATGAATTGGGCTGCAACGAACATTCTGGTACAGATGTCTTTGTTATAATGTGATTTTTGGTCTTCAGGGTATATAACAAGGGATTATAGGGTCGAATGGAAGGTCTATTTTTGTTTTTTGTTTTGTTTTATTTTTTTTGTAAGGTCTATTTTTGGATCTCTAAGTATTCTTCAAACATCCTTCCAAAAGGAACGTATTAGTGTGCATTCCCATCAGCAGTGTAGAAGTGTTCCCTTTTCTCCACATCCATGCAAACATCTCTGGTTTTGGGATTTTGTTATATGGGCTAATCTTACTGGAGTTAGGTGATATCTCAAAGTAGTTTTGATTTGCATTTCTCTGATGATTAAGAAT
>CAUYRH010119827.1:0-10513 GCA_963574655.1 Perodicticus potto
ACAGCTCACAGCAACCTCCAACTCCTGGGCTCAAGCGAGTCTCTTGCCTCCGCCTCCCAGGTAGCTGGGACTACAGGCACCCACCACAACGCCTGACAATTTTTTGGTTGCAGCCATCATTGTTGTTTGGCGGGCCCAGGCTGGATTCGAACGTGCCATCTCAGGTGTACGTGGCTAGCGCCTTAGCCCGTTGAGCCACAGGTGCAGAGCCAAGAGTCAGTAAGAATGAATAGAAGGTAGTCAGGAATGAAAGCACACAAATGACCACAGAATACAAATGTTTATGGTCAACTTAGATGGTTAAAACACTACTTTAATTCAAAATGACTATGGTAACTTCCTTATTATCCCATTAATTGTTCACTGTTCACAGCCATTAACTATCTATAATTCTAATTAATCATCTTACAAGTTCAGTACTATAAATATTAATCGAGCCTCTATTATGTGCAAAGTATTGTGTGAATTAGTAATAATATCAAAGTGGTGAGGGGGGCAGGAAAATGCATAGAATAGTAAAAGCAAAAACTTAGAAGTGAAGAAGTGTGAAGCACCTTCTAGAGCAGTGGTTCTCAACCTTCCTAATGCCGCAATGTATTTTCTTTGTTACAAAGGGGTTGTGACCCACAGGTTGAGAACCACTGCTCTAGAGGTAATATGCTGACATTATGGCTGGAAAATGAAGAAGAAGTGAAAGTATAGGTTAATACCAGTTTTATTATAGAAAGCCAACAGTGCACAAAAGGATATGGGTAATATAGTAAATATTGATTAATTACAAAAACACAACTTTTCAAACTCCTGCACAGGAAGAAATTATATGTAATGACTACTACAATACTTTGTCTTCTTAGAAAGGCAACTCTAAAATGAAAAGATTATAGGATGGGAGATGAACTACAATAGATGTTTAAAAATAACCAAAGTTTACCTCTTCAATTTTACAGATGAAGAAAATAAGTCCTAGCGATATTAATTAAACTTGTCCAAAAAATACAAATTAAGAAGATTCAAAGTTAAAAACAAGAATGATTCCTAACCAACAGTTCAGAAGTCTTTCCATTACAGCACACCATTTTTATTTATCAAACAACTAATCCTAACTAATATTAGGAATATGATCATCTCATCAACAAAAGCCAATGTACATACAAATCAGTTTCCTAATCAACTAGACACTTCACCAAAACGCACAAAAAAGCAATTTACCTAGGTAAATTCAATCAGTGAGCTCCAAAATACATTCAACAAAAATAGGTGAAGTTTCATAGTGAAAGATCAGGAAACTAATATTAACTAATGATTAGAAATTCAAAAGTTGTTAGTACAATAAAAATACCCATCCCTTCAAAAAATAAAAAGGGAAAGTTTAACAAAACTTCTAAAGGGGGTGGAAATTTGACTACTTATCAGTCTAATAGCAGTATCTTTTAAATAATATCTATCTAAGCCTTCCTAAATATAACAAATAATAAAATGTGGCTCAGCCTCAATTTCCAAATTTTACAAAGTCTCCTATGCCCACCCATTCATATTTTGAAAAATCAAAAAACTTGAGATTTAAGTGTTTACATCATAATTATCAAGAAACAGAACACTCATTCACAGCTCTGCTGAGTAACAACTTAGTGATCCTTCTGTAAATACTGGACCATATTCGAGAAAGAATGAACCTAAATCAGTGTTTTTCAACCTTTTTTTATCCTTTTTTATATGACACACTTGAACATATAGTTAGAACTTCCACAGCACACTTACGTTGATCAAAAAAAAAAGAAAAAGTAAAGAATATACTTACAGTGCTTTGAACTTCGTTTGAAAATAATTTAAATGCTGGTCTTTAAAAACTTTAATGGCACACTGATTGAAAACTGCTGATCTAAATTAGCCATAATTTTAGATTCACCAAATAAATATTTAAAACTCCAATATTATCTATCAATGAATAAAACAAGTGATAAAAAGCCAAATGCCAAAATCTGCTTCAAAAATAACTGTGGTCATCAGGAAAGAAAGGAACTGAAAATTGAAGCAGGTGCCCCCAATATGGTCCCCACGCAAACCTGCGTAGTGGACCTCAAGGGAAGAGAATTATAATCGGTTTCCATGTGCCACAAGAAACTGACCTCAGAGAGCTCTTGTTTAAAACAGCAGCAAAACATGTTCTCCTTAGCAAAGTATCTCTAGAATGGAAGAAAAAGTATCCAATGTATACACCCCTAATATGAAGCAAATTTATATCTTTCAAGCGAAGGCTACAACCCACTTATTGCACATAAGATGGGGAAAGGGGTGAGGGAGGGAAGGGGAGGGAGAGGGTGGGGGGAGAGAGGATAAAGGGTGAGATCACACAAAACTCAATTCTTAAAAATCAATTTTTAAGATAAAAGATTTAAATTAAAGACACAAAACAATAAAAATTGTAGAAGAGCATGTGGAGAAAATGCTTGAAAGTACTGGCCTGGGAAATGATTTTATGAGGAAGACCCCTTGGCAATTGTTGCAACACCAAAAATAAATAAGTGGGATTTGATGAAGCTAAAAAGCTTCTACACAGATAAGAGTACCGCAACCAAAGCACACAGACAGCCTTCAGAATTGGAGAAGATTTTTGCATGTTATGAATCTGACAAAGGCCTGATAACAGAATCAACAGAGAACTCAAATTAATCAATGGAAATGAGTAAACTCCATTTCTAAGTGGCCAAGAAACTTGAACAGAAAATTCTCTGAAGATGATAGATGAATGGCCAAGAAACACATGAAAAAAATGCTCACTGTCTTTAATCATCAGACAAATGCAAATCAAAACTACTCTGAGATATCACCTACCTCCAGTAAGATTGGGCAACATCACAAAAATCTCAGAACTACAGATGTTGGCATGAATATGGAGAGAAGGGAACACTTCTACACTGCTGGTGGGATTGCAAACTGATACAACCTTTATTGAAATGAGTATGGAGAATTCTCAAAGAACTAAAAGTTGGCCTTCCATTTGATCCCATAATCCCAATACTAGGTATCTACCCAGAAGAATAAAACCATTTTGTTACAAAGACATTTGCACCAGAATGTTTACTGCAGTTTAATTCATAATTGCCAAGTTATGGAAGCAAACCAAATGCCCATCAACTCACAAATGGATTAACAAATTGTGGCATATGTATACCATGGAATACTATTCAACCATAATAAAAGATGAAGACTTTACATCTTTTATGTTTTCCTGGATGGAGTTGAAACACATTCCTCTTAATAAATTATCTCAAGAATGGAAAAAAGTATCCAAGGTAGTCAATACTCATATGAAACAAAAAGATAGCAATTACATCCCCATAGCAACCATAAAACACAAATATCTTCTAGCAAAGGTGAAGGATGAGGAAAAACAATGGAGGGGAGAAGGAAGAGGGTGACTGGTAGGAGGAGGGAAGGCAATTGGCGGGGTCTTACTTAATGTGCACAAGGCCAGTGTGTTCAGGGCTTGAACTTTTACCTTGGAAGTGAGAACAATGTACCCTAAAATTTCGTACCTCATATTAATTTGAAAAAAAAAAAGATTAAAGTAAAAATGATTGAAGATTTAGGGAAAAAAGGAAAAGAAAGAAAGAAAACCTTTCTCAGGTCACTAGTTTTTCTTAGCTGTTTTAATTCAATGGTCCATTAAAATCTGGTGCCTAGAAAGATAAGTGTATTTTTCAACATAGAAACTGCATGAAGGAAATTGTATCCCAGTAATTTCACAAGTCTACAGTAAATACTTATAAGCAGAAAAAGTATTTAATCAAGTCTATTGGCCTGAGTGACCATTATATTTAAAAATTGATGCCATATATTAATCATTAATTATGAATGAACAAAAGAACGTAAATTTATTTAATATTTCGTTGCATATTTCATGTAGCATGTTGCAGGTTTTCACTTGGCTGTCACTAGTTCCTCTGTGTGGATAATTCAGCTGCATGTTTTGCTTAAATAAGTCTTCCAATTTGTCTTAATTTGTGAACTCAGTTTATTTCTAGTTAACTGATCAAACACTTCTAGAATAAGTCTTCATTTACTTTATTGTTCCTTAGCATATGTACATTTAGAATACAAATATATGATAATGCTAATAAGACAAACCAATATATGTGGAATGAAGTTATTCTTACCTTGCTCTCCCTTTCAATCACTGGCCGCCTTCTGCCATTGTGAGAGTGATCTCTAACAGCAGCCTGGTATGTAATCTTTTGCATATATATAAACTCTTACTAATACATATATACTCCTATAGAAGTCTTAGTTTACAGATTTGGAGGTATGTGTGTGTTTTTTGACACAAAGCCTCACTCTGTCACCCTGGGTAGAGTGCCGTGGCATCATACTCAAAGCAACCTCAAACTCTTGGGCTCAAGAGATCCTCTTGCCTCAGTTTTTCTAGTTTTAGTAGAGATGGGGTTTCACTCTTGCTTAGGCTGGTCTCCAACTCCTAAGCTCAATCATGTGTTGAGAGATCTAATTCATGTGTTGACACCCTAATCTTCGATATAATGGTATTTGGAGGTAAGGTCTTTGAGAAATAATTAGAGTTAGATTAGGTCATGAGGGTGAGATCCCCACAATGGGATTAATGCCCTTATGCAAAGCAAAAGGAAGAGACATGAAATCTATTTCTCCTTAGAAGGAAACCAAATAGTAGGCCCCCACTAGACACCAAGTCTTCTGGCATCTTAATATTAGAGTTCCCAGCCTTCAGAAGCATGAGAAATAAATGATGGTTGTCAAAATACCATCCAGTCAGTGGTATTTTGTTATAGCAGCTTGAACTGAGTAAGACAGAAACACACTAGAATTTGGAAATAGTTGTTGCCTCTGAGGACAGAAAGTACAAGGAAGCTACTTTTCACAATGTACTTCTTTATGCTGCGTGAATTCCTAGCACATTTGAATAGGGTTATATAATGGCAAAGGGCATAATCTCTGGAGCCATAATACCTAGGTTCAAATCTCTGGTCTTGCAAAATTGATCAGCATTGGTTTATCTTTGCAAAATGGATTTAATAATAGCATGTGCTTTAGAACACCCCTATTAGTACTAAAATAAATTAATATATGTAAAGCACTTAGAATATTAATATCAGAAGCTAATATCATATTAGCTATTTCTGTGTTTTCAAATCAATAGACAATTTTCAATAAATATTAAAATGATAAACTATAGATTTTAATCAAAAATTTAAATATTATGTTTTTATATATCAATTTTGTAGAATAGTGTGTGTAGGTATACAAATAATTCTAGAGGACACAAGAGAATTCTAACCAAACATAAACTACCTAAGACCCAAGAAGAGATAGAACAAGTAATGGAAAAATATTAAGAACAGACATAGAATAGAAACAAAGAACTATAATTGGTTTTAGATAAAGCTTTAGAATCATGCACTTAAACATAAAAATATTTTCAAGAGATATTGTTTGAATGTAAATGAAGATGCTGAGAAGTATGTGTACAGTGCTACAGTCTGTATAAAATACATATCTTTTATTTACTGTCTATTTGAGTTGCAAATATCTCTGTTTTGAGTTTTGTATTTTTACTCTATTAAGGATAACTTTGGGTCAAGAATGTAGTCCTGGGACTAAGAGATTTTATGGGTTTTTATACTTTATACCATTTTATCAATTTGCTCAACATGACACTTTTAGGGTTTTTTATTTTCCATTTCATGGATTTTTATCTCTTTTTTATGTCTAGCCATGTTCTCTTAATAGAAAGTTTTCTGTGTGTTTAATATGGTTTAATTTATCAATATCTCATTTTACTATTAATGATTTTTAGTATCCTATTTGAGAAATCTCTCCCTATAGCCTTCTAATAATAAAGGTATTAGCTTATGTTATCTTCTAGAAGGTCCTCTAGTGAGGGACTTCACATTTATATCTGCTATCTACCTGAAATTGATTCTTATAAATGGAGTGGGTCAGATGTCCAATTAATTTTTCCCCTAGAGATACACATTTCTCCAGTATCATCAAACATTCAGTGGGGGACAGCTCGGTGTCCGTAGCTCAATGAGTAGGGCGCTGGCCACATGCACCAAAGCTGGCGGGTTCAAGCCCAGCCCCGGCCTCCTAACCTACAATGACAACTGCAACCAAAAAATCGCCAGGTGTTGTGGCAGGCACCTTTGGTCTCAACTACTTGGGAGGCTAAGGTAAGAGAATTGCTTAAGCCCAAGAGTTTGAGGTTGCTGTGAGCTGTGACACCATGGTACTTTACCAAGGGCGACATAGTGAGACTCTTGTCTCAGGAAAAAAAAAAAAAAAACAAAAAACCGGGCTCTGCGCCTGTGGCTCAACAGGCTAAGGCGCCAGCCACATACACCTGAGCTGGCGGATTCGAATCCAGCCTGGGCCCACCAAACAACAATGACGGCTGCAACCAAAAAATGGCCGGGCGTTGTGGCGGGCGCCTGTAGTCCCAGCTACTTGGGAGGCAGAGGTAAGAGACTCGCTTTAGCCCAGGAATTGGAGGTTGCTGTGAGCTGTGATGCTACGGCACTCTCTCCAGGGTGACAGCTTGAGGCTCTGTCTCAAAAAAAAAACCCGATGTGATTGGCACTTACTGGTGTATATGACTGTTGCTAACATGGATTTTTTTTTTTTGAGACAAGAATCTCACTTTGTTGCCCTGGGTAAAGTGCTATGGCATCATAGCTCACAGAGACCTCAAACTCTTGGGCTCAAGTGATCCTCTTGCCTTAGTTTTTCATTTTTAGTAGAGACAGGGTCCCACTCTTGCTCAGGCTGTTCTCAAAGTCATGAGCTCAAGCAATCCACCTGCCTTAGCCTCCCAGAGTGCTAGGATTACAGGGTGAACCACTGCACTCAACCTGCTGACATGATTTTGATGATAAGTGTTTGGGGACTAAAATACATGTAATGTATTTTGGGGTCTGAGTATCTAACACTGGTTTGCTATCAATAGAGTCAAGGTGGGAAGCTGGCAGTGCTTGGCTCATGTCACATGTTCAGTGACCAATATTTGGATAAAGAAGAAAACAGCAAAATCATGGTAAGCTTTTGCTCTTACCACATTAATGTATAATATGTAAGTATGACTTTCACGTCATTAGAAAATATTGATCAGATTATTTACTTTTTTAAAACCAGCTATTTAGAACCTGTTATATGCTAGGCACTATGAATATAAAGTTGATTCAGGCATAGCCTCTGCTTTGAAAAAGTTTATGTACATTGAGAAGGAGTGAGAGACAAGTTAGTTAAGTTCAGAAGGACTTTTCTGACTGTGCCGTGGGAGCTGACCTCAGGAAAGTGGTGAAGGGCAGTTTCCATTACAGCTTCATGTGTGAAGCCAAAGAGCTTGAACTTCATGCCAAAAGCCCTGGGAGGCCATGCAGGGATTTTAGCAGCTTTGGACATACTTAGATTTGAGTTTTTAGAAAGACTGTTCTGGGCGGTGCCTGTGATTCAGTGGGTAGGGCGCTGGCCCCATATACCCGGGGTGGTAGGTTCAAACCCAGCCCTGGCCAGCTAAAAAACAGCAATGAGAATTGCAACAAAAAATAGCCAGGCGTTGTGGTGGGCGCCTGTAGTCCCAGCTACTCGGGAGGCTGAGGCAAGAGAATTGCTTATGCCCAAGAGTTGGAGGTTGCTGTGAGCTGTGACACTACGGCTCTCTACCCAGGGCGACAAAGTGAAACTCTGTCTCAAAAAAAAAAAAAAAAAGAAAAGAAAAGAAAGACTCTTCTGTCAGTTATATGGAAGGTGGAAAGGAGGAAGCAGCCTAGAGCTAGTGGGGGAAGTGGGTGGAGTCAGCCAGCAACAAGGGTTGAGGGCCTGAATTAAGGTGTTTAACAAAGGTGTGAATGGATAGGAGGGGCTGATGACAGGATGGTAGTCAGGAGGGCTTTGACTGATGTGGCAAATAAAGGAAAGGCATTGCAATTACTCTTGTCAAAATAGCACAAAGGGAGCATGTCTTAGGAAGAATAACAGAGTTGGGAAAAAAATATCTTTCCAGTACATGCCAGAGCTGTACTTCAGTGTGATTCTAGCACTAATCTGCCAGAAGAAGAAGCTGCCCCTGAGCTTTTTCATTAATGAAATAAATTCTTTCAGTGTTTCAATTCTAATATTAGGAAGTTGATTAAGATCTTATTTCTGGGCTTGGTGCCTGTGGCCCAAGCAGCTAAGGCGCCAGCCACATAAACCTGAGCTGGCGGGTTCATATCCAGCCTGGTCCCACCAAACAACAGTGGCGGCTGCAACCAAAAAATAGCTGGGTGTAGTGGTGGGCGCCTGTAGTCCCAGCTACTTGGGAGGCTGAGGCAAGAGAATTGCTTGAGCCTAGGAGTAGGAGGTTGCTGTGAGCTGTGATGCCATAGCACTCTACACAGGATGACAGCTTGAGGCTCTGTCTCCAAAAAAAAGATCTTATCTCTGTGGAATCAATATAAACTTTCAGTGTCTCTAGATATTCTGGGAGATCTAGATATTATACTTTTTAAAAGTTTACTTTTAAGTACAGATTCTTGTCACATTAGACAGGGATTACTTAGGAATTGTAAACAAATTTTTTTTTTTTTTTTTTGAGACAGAGCCTCAAGCTGTCACCCTGGATAGAGTGCCGTGGCGTCACAGCTCACAGCAACCTCCAATTCCCGGGCTCAAGCGAGTCTCCTGCCTCCGCCTCCCAAGTAGCTGGGACTACAGACGCCCACCATAACGCCCGGCCATTTTTTGGTTGCAGCCGTCATTGTTGTTTGGCGGGCCCGAGCTGGATTCGAACCCGCCAGCTCAGGCTTAACCCGTTGAGCCACAGGCACCGAGCCTGTAAACAAATTTTAATAAAATTTGGCATGTGATAAGATGTTAGAATGCCTTAAGATAAATTATAAATTTCTGATAACAAAAGGTGCCTTTCAGTTCTCAGGATTTCACCAAGAGGAGGCTAGCTACCCTTTTTTAAATCATTGGTTTAGTCTTTTTCCCTTTATCATTTTCTTGATTTAATTCTCTGGTCCTGACCCTTAAGTTTCTTATATTGCCAACTAATTCTGTGTTTATTTTTTTAAACCCAGGATGTTGTTTTCCAATGGCTCACAACAGAAGACATCCAACTAAATCAGATCGATGCTGAGGACCCTGAGGTAGGAGGTCATGAACTATTAAAAGACTTTAAATGAAAAATGGATCCAGTGCTCTCTTTGGCAGCACATATACTAAAATTGGAAAAATGGGTCCACCTTCTCACTTTTTTTTTTTTTAAAAGAGACAGTTTCACTTTGTCATCCTCAGTGGAGTACCGTGGCTTTGGAGCTCACAGCAACTTCTAGCTCTTGGGCTTAGGTGATTCTCTTGCCTCAGCCTTCTCAGTAGCTGGGACTATAGGCGCCTGCCACAACACCCGGATATTTTTTCTGGGTTTTTTTTTTTTTGGCTGGGGCTGGGTTTGAACCTCCGGCATATGGGGCCTACTCCTTTGAGCCACAGGCGCCTCCCTGGCTATTTTTTGTTGCAGTTTGGCTGGGGCCTGCCACCCTAAGTATATGGGGCCAGCCCCGTACCCACTGAGGCACAAGTGCCACCCCAGCTTCTCATTTTTAATAGTTTCAGAGGAATTCCTATCTTATCTGACCTGAAAGACAGAGGGGAAAAAAGGATGCTCTTTGGAGAGATTAAGGCCACATTATTTAAAGAAGAAATTTGACTCGGCATCTGTAGCTCAAGGCACCAGCCATATACACCAGAGCTGGTGGTTCGAATCCAGCCTGGGCCTGCCAAACAACAATGACAACTGCAGACAAAAACTAACCAGGCATTGTGGCAGGCGCCTGTAGTCCCAGCTACTTGGGAGGCTGAGGCAAGAGAATCCCTTAAGCCCAGGAGTTTGAGGTTTCTGTGAGCTGTGATGCCATGGTACTCTACCCAGGGCGACAGCTTGAGGCTCTGTCTCAAAAAAAAAAGAAGAAAAGTCAACAAACAAATTTTATAACTAATCATAGAATTAATTGGAATGATACCTTTGGCATTGCTTTTTATTTTATTTTATTTATTTATTTTTTTTGAGGCAGAGTCTCAAGCTGTCACCCTGGATAGAGTGCTGTAGCATCACAGCTCACAGCAACCTCCAATTCCTGGGCTCGAGCAAGTCTCCTGCCTCTGCCTCTCAAGTAGCTGGGACTACAGGCACCCGCCACAACGCCCAGCCATTTTTTGGTTGCAGCTGTCATTGTTGTTTGGCGGGCCTGGGCTGGATTTGAACCTGCCAGGTCAGGTGTATGTGGCTGGTGCCTTAGCCCGTTGAGCCACAGGCGCCGAGCCTATTTCATTTTTTATTAAATCATAGCTGTGTACATTAATGCAATCATGGGGTACAATGTGCTGGTTTCATATACAATCTGAAATATTTTCATCAAACTGATTAACAAAGCATTCATGTCATTTTCTTAGTTATTGTGTTAAGACCTTTATATTCTGCATTTAGTAAGTTTCACCTGTA
>CAUYRH010119828.1:0-45433 GCA_963574655.1 Perodicticus potto
AAAAAAATCTGGCCCTCTATGGAGTCAGGTGTCAATTGGGTGTGTTTTCTCATTGCCTCCCTAAGCCTCTCTCTCTCTTTCTCTCTCTCTCTCTCTCTTTTTTTAATTATTAAATCATAGCTGCGTACATTAGTGCAGTCAAGGGATACAATATTTTTGTTTCTTTTTCTTTTCTTTTTTTTTTTTAATTACTAAGCTTTTTTTTCTTTTTACCATTGTAAGAACACTTAACATGAGATCTGCTCTCTTAACAATTTTTTTTAGTAAACAATACAGAGTTGTTTACTAGGGGCTTCAATTTCCTTTAACCTGTCTAATTTATAGAGTCAACATGGAGAATGAGAATACACACACACACACACACACACACACTGTAATTAGCACAAGGTATAGACACTCCGGGGGTTAATCTCTGCCCCACATTATGTACAAAGCCCTGTCCTCTGTCGATGATGCTCTGATTTGTTTACGACGCTATCCCTGAGATAGTCTTTGTTCTGTTAGTATTTCAAGCAACAATGACTATGAGAACCTGCTTGAGAGTCAAATTTTAAGTGTACCTTTCCCCCCCACATTCTATGGACTTGCTTTTTGTTCTTTTTTTAATTCCTTTTTAAAAATTTCAGATTAATATAAGGGTACAGATGATTAGGTGACATTGTTTGCATTTGCTAGGTAAAGTTCAAGTGCTAGTTGAGCCCTTCACCCTTGAATTTAATTTTATTTTTCTCTCATGTGGGGTATGATTGTTGATCTACTGTTTTCATATGATTATTGTATACATTGGATACTTGATTTTCCACTTTTGTGATACTTTACTAAAAAGAATGCTCTTCAACTACATCCAGGTAAATACAAAAGATGGAAAGTCTTCATCTTATTTTAGGGTTGAATAGTATTCCATGGTATACACATACCACAGTTTATTAATCTATTCATGGGTTGATGGGTACTTGGGTTGATTCTACCATGTATTGGTAATTGTGAATTGAGCTGCGATGAATGTTCTAGTACAAATGTCTTTAAGGTAAAATGATTTTTTTTCCTTCTCTGTAGATGCCTAATAATGGAATTGCAGGATCAAATAGAAGGTTTACTTTTAGCTCCTTGAGGATTCTACCAACTTCTTTCCATAGAGGCTATATTAGTTTGCAGTCCCACCTGCAGTGTAAAAGTGTTCCCTTCTCTCCACATTTCATTCAATCTTACATAAACCAAACAAAAGCATACAGTGGGGAAAAGGATCTCTATTTAATAAATGGTGCTGGGAAAACTAGTTAGCCATGTGTAGAAGACTGAAACTGGACCCACACCTCTTACCACTTAACAACAATTGATTCTCACTGGATAAAAGATTTAAGCTTAAGATATAAAATGATAAAAATTCTAGAAAAGATTTTATGAAACCACCCATTTGGCAATTGCAGCAACACCAAAAATAAATGAATGGGACATGACCAAACTAAAAAGCTTCTATACAGGAAAGGGTACAATAACTAAAGTAAACAGACAACCTTCAGAATCTATAGAGAACTCAAAGTAATCAACAAGTAAAGAGCAAATAATTCCATATATAAGTGGGCAAAAGATATGAACAGAACCTTCTCTGGGGAAGACAGATGTATGGCCAACAAACACTTGAAAAATTCCTTTTTTTTTTTTTTTAAAGGAAGAAAAAAATACAGAGGCTATGTGAGAAGTAACTCAAATGTGCCACTAAGGTAGTCATTTCTCTTGGTGTAGACAGATTATTAATACTGTATTGGACCCAGCATGATCCACTAACTAGAAAAGCTTCTACATACTGTTTCCTATGAAGGCAAGAGCTCTGATGTAAGCCAAGTTATGATCCCTGTTATTCACCAACTCCAATAGCATCACCATTCACTCCTGTGTGACAATAGAGCATTGATTTCTCAGAACTGAGAAACTGATAGGAACACTTACATAGAAAGGTCTGCCTTGCTGGTGGGCATCTTATCCGGGAATTAGAACTTGAGTGACAATGCTACTCATTCCTCTCCACACAGAAGTTTAGAAACTGCACATAACTGGAGGGGTTGGCATAAGCTTTAAAAGTCAAATAAACCTGGGTTCAAATTCTAGCTGCACCATTTACTTACTGTGTTTTCTTTGAATGTGTTGCGTAACTTTCTAATGCCTTAATTTCCACACCTCGACATAAAATAGAAGGCTAGTATGGCATATAATAAATTCTCAGGAATGTCACCAGTGATTAATATTTTTACCTTGTGAGGTATTGGTAATGATATTAACAATATTAATAATAGTTATTGTGGCTATTAGAAGGGAAGTAAAGTACCCTACACAGAATAGTTATTCACATTTATTTGTTTCTGATTCTTCTCTCAGATTACCTATGTCTACTTATAAATTCTAGAGAAATTGCAAGTTTTCTGGCAGAATTAGGCTAAGCTTCTAAATCTCCAGAGGTTGCTAGAAAATGACTTAAGGCCCTTTGGTTCCTTTGGGGGGGCGCAGGTTTCTCTCTTTCCTCTGGGACAAGCTGTCACCTAGAAATAAGGGTAAATGAAAAAATAAAGGAAATGTCAGATTAGACTTGGTCACGGCAAGAGCGGGAACAAGTCAGAAAAGACAGATGTGTTTAATGGCCAATGCATTTGTCCAAAGGAATCATTTTCACTGGCCAGGAGCCCAGTTAAACCTGTAAAATGGAAATCCAGAAAATCAGATTAACGAGCCAGTCATTAGTAAGGAAAAGACCCAGCTAATTCTGTGTTTAGCACGACGGATGGGCCCAGAGCAAATAATTGGATGACATTCATCAAATGTAAAATAAAAGGTGTCACTGAAAGAGAAAGTGGTAATAATCTCTGGGATTTACAATGCCAGCAAATTTGCTTGTAAGGAAGAGAAAAGTTCATCAAAATAGATTAATAGTCCCTAAACTTTTTTTCCTTTCTCATGTGCCAGAGAGCCACACAATTACGGAGAGGCAGCAAGTATATCAGCTTAGCATCGCGCTAACATTGTGAGGACTCTCCTCCTGAGGGCATGTGCTAGAGGTTCTATTTGGAAAGAAGTTTCTTTGACCATCCAGGTAATGGTCAGGAATGGAGAGTTCTTCATCATATCCATGGTTTAGTCACTAGCCAGTGGAGGAAACCAAACTCAACGCCTCTCTGGTGTAGCAGACTGATTGAGACTATACAGGAAGTCAGCGTGGCCCCCCTGCTGTGTACCTCACTCTGGGGCATGTGCCCATTCCTGGTCAGGGATTCAGGTGTAGGCTGGAGTGTGAAAGCCCAGGTTCATATTCTGGCTATGGCAGTGAGAGGTTGTGTGATGCTGAGCAAATTAGTTGATATTTCTCAGCATCAATTTTCTGACCCATAATGAAACGTTCATGGTGTGATAGTTATTATGATTCTTGCAGTTCTGACCTCATTTCTTCTAAGAAGACATCATGTTAAAAATTCAACATGAATGTTGTAACAGATTTTCTGGGAATGCAAAGAAACATAACCGTATATGCACATGTCAATTACAGAATATTTTTATTTTTTTAAAGGTGTTGGATTCAAGGAAAAATATTGTGTTGTTACAGTGAAATGAGAAAGATGGATGGAGGACTTTTCTTAGTTACATGAGGAGGAGAACAGGCTTAGAGTCAATGTTCCAAGATTCAAGTTTATCTTATCTTGGGTACTTCACTCAGAATCTTAGAGCCTCTATAGGATTGTCACAAGGATTAAACTAAATAATTTTATAAGGGCCATGTGCTGTTCTAGAGCATGGTAGATGAGCTCAGTTTGTGACAGTTTTATTTTTTTTTTTTTGTTATTTTTATTATGTGTCCACTGAACATCTACCAGAAAATCAGCTATCTCAATACCCTTCTGCTGCTGTAACAAAATACCCTGGACCAGATAATTTAGTTTGCATAATACTAGAGACTGGGAAGTCCAAGATCAAGTCCAACAGGTTTGGTGTCTGGAGAGGACTTATTCTCTGTTTCTAAGATAGTGCCTTGAATACTGGGTCCTCACACAGCAGAAAGGAAAAAAAGGAGGCTAACTGGTCTCCTCCAGTCTTTTATAAAGCACCATTTCATGCTGTGGGCATAACCCTCATGGCTTGATCCCTTCTCAATATTAAGAGGCCCCACCTCTTAATATTGTTGCATTAAACATTAAGTTTGAACGTGAATTTTGGAAGGGACACAAAAATTCCAACCATAGAACATTGTCTAGGAATTAAGGAGATGACAACGCTATAATAGACATGGAAAAATAATTCTAGGAATGTGTGTGCCACAAGAGTAAATATTGACTGCACTATAGAAATAAAGAGAACAAAGTTCAGAAGTTGAGAGATGAGAGAATCTGTTACCGCCCAGAGGTGTTCATTCACTTGGTGGGTATCAGGACAATAGACACAGCCAAGCAACTATATACCTAGTAAGGGAGTTTTATTACTTTTTTTACTTTGCCCAAAGTAAAGGGATAGTTTGGATAGTTCCCAAAGTAGTGTGTCCCCAAACTAGGGGATTGGGCTGGTTTTATAGTAAGAGGGTATTGAGGTGTGATCTGGTAGGATCGTGCAATGGGATGATGCCAGGTCTCAATCTGATTGGATCTTGGATTCTGCTATGCAGTGTGTACTTCTTAATTCCCTGTTCTTCAGTTCAAGCAGTTAGGTTCCATCCATGGTGCATGCTTGGTTCACTGGGGCATGCTTAGGTTACGTGACCTTTCATCTGAGGGTCTGTGTGGCATTTGAAAAACAATACACAACTTTTATGTTTTGTAAACGTTGAGCCAGATATGATGCAAAATTACAACAAATTTTTACCATTCAAAAACCTTTTTATGAACTCATAGGAGTTACACTGAGGTTTAAAACAACAAATAATTGGATTTAGACAAGTAGGAGACAAAGACATAGTCAATACAAAAGAAGATTGGCAGGACCAAGCTTGATATTTCTGGATGATACTGTTGATATCAGAGGTACTTGGAAAATCCTACGGATCCTTGGTCTTCATGTAGACCTTTCATATTTGGACCATTTTATAGTGTATTTGAAGGACAAATTCTATCTTCATTATTTACTCAAGTACAAACTCTTTCATGTTATATGTGTGAACCTGAGAGAGAGAGAAGAGACTGTGTGGTTGTACAGGTATCTAATAAACACAGGTGGATGATTTCCCTAGGCTGTGAAGCCAGGCACACCAGCAAAGGGACCACTTTCTTTTCCTTTGTTCATTGCTGATTTGAAAACCCCAGTGGGCCCTGCTTTTCTCTGTTGTGCTGATAGGAGGCCAGGGGTGCTATTATCTTCTTCTTTGTGGAGGCATCTTGATCTTCCAGGAAGATACTTCTATTAGCGGCTCAGTGCCTGTAGCACAGTAGTAGTTATGGTGCCATCCACATATACCAAGGGTGGTGGGTTCGAATCCAGGCTGGCTAAATAACTGCAACAAAAAAAACAGTCGGGCATTGTGGTGGGCAACTTTAGTCCCAGCTACTTGGGAGGCTGAGGCAAGAGAACTGCTTAAGCCCAAGAGTTTAAGATTGCTGTGAGCTGTGATGCCTCAGCACTCTTTGGAAGGTGACATAGTGAGACTCTGTCTGAAAAAAAAAGAAGAAGCTCCTATTAGTCAGTGAGCTCTGACCATCAGTCAGAGATGGGACAGCCTTGTTGGACACTGGTCTACTTTCCCAAAGGCATGTTTGGTGAGATTCAGGATGACATGTGGAAAGATTATTTGAAGCATATTGTAGGTTACCAGAGAATATATTTAGGGGTTCAAAGCTTTATCATTAGGTATGGGGGCACGTTTAGGGTGATGAAAATATTTGAAAATTAAATGGAAGGAATGGCTGGACCACATTGTGAATGTACTAAATGCCATTGAATTGTGTAGTTTAAAATGATTTAGGTTGGGTTATGTGAATTTTACCTCAATTAAGAAAAAACAACTTTATCATCATTGTAAACACAGAATTTAGGAAATTAGCTACATCATGGAAAGAAGCAAGGGTCAGAGTGGTGAAGAGCACCGAGGTAAGTGTGTTTTATTTTTTTTCAAAACAGAGTCTTATTCTGTCACCTGGGCTAGAATACCCAGTATAGATTTGGAACAGATGTCTTTATAATAGCTGGTATCAGCCTAGCTCACAGCAACCTCAAACTCCTGGACTCAAGTGCTCCTCTTGCCTCAGTCTTCCAAGTAGCTAGGACTACAGGTGTTCACCACCTTGCTCAGCTAACTTTTCTACTTTTAGTAAAGACCAGGTCTCGCTCTTTCTCAGGATGGTCTCAAACTCCTAAGCTCAAGGCATCCTATTTTCTTGGCCTCTCAGATTTGTGGGATTACAGGCATGAGCCACCATGCCTGGTCTGTTAAAGGTCTACTTCTGTGGTGTTCAAACTGTTAAAGGTCTAGTTCTGTGGTGTTCAAAGTGCAGTCCCCAGATCAGCAGCATCAGAATCACCTGGAAACTTATCTGAAAGAAAATTCTGATGCCCCTATCTCTACTGAGTTGGAAACTCTGTAGATGGGGCCTTGAAGTCTGAGTATTAAGAAGATTTCCAGGTGATTCTCAGGCACTCTAATGTGTAAAAACTATTGATCTAGTTCTTGAGTTGACAGGTATTCTTACATGTGTTCGTTTTACAATTTAATAAAAAACAAAATTCAGATATAATGTCTTGATATAAGGATGATATTTTAATATGATTCTGTGAAATTGAAACTTATTTTGAAAAAGGAAAAAAAATCTCAGCAACCCCTAGATCTTCATATACAATACCTACTCTAAGTAAACACAAAACAGTGTAGATTCGGAACAGATGACTTTACAATTAAAAAATTTTAAATGTCATGAAACACAAGATAAGAATGATTGTAATAAGAAATAGATGCTTTTCCCTGAACATAAGGAAAAAACCAATCTCTCCTCTTGGTTTACAGCTTAAGCTTTTGTACCAAGTTTTTTCCAGGGCTTGGCCTTCATGCTACCTCTGACAGATGCTCTATCTGGCACCTGTGGCCCCTGCTTTGTGGGCTTCCAATTTGTGCAGAGCAAGGGGGAACCACGGGAGATGTCGTCTCTCAGAGTGAGGAGAGATGAGTTGCTTCAATAGAGATGTTACACCTTTCCGCTCCCAGCAGGGGCTGGGGATGGAGGCCAGGTTTGGACTAGAATGGGAAGACTGGCTTGTCTCCAGCATGTGCTTGGGGCTTAGTGAGAATGGAGCATGTGCCTGGAGTAATTGCCTCCTCAGCATAGCAGCCTGGTTGCTATTGTTTTCCTGCTATTTTCTCTGAACAGGCCATGTTATCTTCTCCTGTGTATATTAATTTCCCCTGGGTTAGGATAATTGGTCTGAGAGCAGCCATCTGCAGAGTTGTGCCATGTTGGCAGGACTTTTCAGTAAGCCTAGGCCAGAGGACTATTTCTTGGAGTGGTTTCTACTTCCCTCTAAGAATCTGTCCTTTCCCAAGTGAGGTTATAGAGCTTGTCTTGGAACCTTCTAGCCATGAGATAAGAGAGCTGGGACTCAAATCTAGGATTTATGAATTTCATTTCTGGAATTCATTCTCTGACCTTTAATAGCTTTAAGTAACTTGCAAATGTAAAGAACCAATAAATATCTGCTCAATGCATGGATTTGTTAATACCGAGGAAAGGAATTTGTGCTCAGAACAGAAGTCAGATTAAATTTCAAAGTAATGAGGGCTTTGAGCAATAGTAATTATTCAAATCCAGAAAAAAAAAAAAACCTTTGATATTTATGGTATGGCTTAAATGGATCCTGTAAACTGTTAAAGTGAAGACAGGATAAATAGATCATGGGTGTATCTCACATTGATAGCTTTTCTAGTTTTAGTTGAAAGTATTTACTAGGTGTGTACCCTACTCAGAATGCAGTGACTAAATGCAGACGTAGCACCTGCTGGCATGGAGAAAGTCATATTGCGGGAAGGATTGGTGTAATTGCCACTTATTGTCTAGGCACCCTGACGTGGGATCAACTCAGGGTGCCACAGGATTACAGACTCAAAGCCAACAAAGGATATTCTCTAAACGTAATTACAAACTGGTTGTGGTTGATGATGGAAAGGCTAATACTCTCCAGCTTGTGCCATGATCTGTGACCCTATCTGATCTATTTGTATTTCCCCCACCATCTAGGTAACAACAGGTGGAAGAGCCAGCTACTACGTGTCTTATCGAAGAGAGGCCTTTGCCCAGATAAAGCTGCCCAAGTACTCATTGCCGAAGGTACGGCAAGCGGCACCAGCTGTCCTGGGTCCTGCACACCAAGGGAGGGTTGGAGACACACTCTTGTCAGGCTGCTGGGAGGACTGCTGGCATCCAGCCCCACTTACCACTGACTGAGTGCTTTGACTTCTGCTGTTGTCACTGAACCTGAGTTCTGTATTACCTGTTCAGTGGGGTGTTTGATTTCCTGTGACTCGGACATTTGGTATAACCTTAGGCTGTTTCTCAGGGGAAGGGGACTTCTTTCTTTTGCAAAGGCGTTATTGACGGGTACCAGGCCAAGTTCAGGCAAAGATGTTAAATAAGGGTGTGCATAAAAGTACACAGCTAAGTCTCATGGTTTTCTTGCTTCTCTCTTCACTTTAAGGTCAACCATATTATAAATGTGCTGCCTGTGTTTTCCCTCCTGCCACTATGAGTAATTAAAAATGGATAATCGAATAGAATGTTAATATAAAATAATGGCATTTTAACACTTCTGTGGGAAAATTGTTAAACTTACTATATGGACCCCATTTCCTGTGAGCTTTGGATTCTAGGGAGAAAGGAACCTTAGAACCTTAGTGTAAACATGGACAAGATATAATTAAATCCCTTAATGAGGACAAAGAAGCCAAGTCTAAGGTTGGGTATGTATGGAGTATAATGTTGCACAGGCTTGAGTCTCTAAGCTGGTGCAAAGAAACAGTATATTGCTATAAGTTGACCACCCAACGGACTGTAACAAACTGGTCAACATGTGGAAGAAGTCAATATAAAGAACTAGACCTACTATATATTAAGGTTATCTGGTACTTATCCAATCTATGAAAATTAGGTCAACTTAAAGAGGTGGTCAATGTAGGGAGGTGGTCAACTATGGAGGTTCTACTGTATTTTGAAAGGCTAAACTAGTACAGAGGTAGGAGGAGGGATTATGACATAAGAAGGTGAATAATTTTCTATACCCAAATTTTTTAAATTCACTCAAGTATTTATTCATGTGTATATTCATTCATTCATTCATTCATTTCTCCTTTTATGCATCCATTCAACTATTTTTTCTTCCATTTAAATTTTACTCTGTGCCGTGCACTGAAGTAAACTTTATGTATAGAACAGTGAATAAAACACAAATGGTCCCTGCATTCACAGACCTTATATTCTGGCATAAAAGACAGATGCTAAACAAGGAATTAGAGGTGTGGGAGTATTCAAGGGCTATCTTGGCATAAAAAGTATAGTTATTCAAATGAGGTAAATGGGTAGTAAGGATATTTTCCTGGAGAAAATGATGTTCAAGCTGATACCAGAAGGATAAAAAGTTAACCCTGCAAACAAAGGTGGGGAAAAGCTGATAGAAAATGCAGACACAGACCCTATTTTAAGAAAGAGCATGGTTCATTCAACATCGTCTTGATGTCTTGAGAAACTTGGCTCAAGAGAGTAGGGTACAAAGCCTGATGGGGAGGGCAGAGAACGTATTAAGTAGCTTCAGAGGCCATGGAAAAAATTTCTCATTTTCTCTGCCCTCTCAGTGATTAGCACTTGTGGGTCTGTGTATGGTCCGTGGGTGCAGGATGTACCCATCAGATAGTCTAAACCCAAGCAAGAAAGCAGAATCCTACTTCAGAGAAGATTATAAAGGGGGAATTCATAATTATGCTTTCTCTAAAGGATATTGGCCCCTTACATCTCTAAGCCCAGGTAATAGGTTTAGAGAACTTCCTCCTCAGTAGAAGGCTCATTTTTTTGTCTCTGTATCTGTATATTTTAGTTATTTTTAACCTTCTCAGGGAAATAAACATTTTTTCCCCTGGATAGTATGGCTGCAAATGGGGACAGATGAGACCCTGAATTGATCACAACCCTAGAACCTTCCATGGATGATTAGCTGCCTGTGGCAGGACTGTCCACACAGCCCCTTTTCATAGAGCTCCATCCAGAGAAGCTTCTCATTAATAAGAGAGCTGCTGCAAAAATAGCTGGATGCTTATCGATCCGCTTTATTAGCCAGTGTTGACCCAGGTTTTCACAGTCAGGGCTGTGGAGGTGGGGACAGAGAGAGTAGGGGGAAGGGGAGTGGTTCTTTACATTGTGAAAAAATGGAAATGGCTTTTAAACAAGCTGTTGCTGTTCTATGAGGTGCTGTGGCTGCTTTTAGGCTTCCTGCTTCAAAACAAAAGCTGGAAAAGCTCCCTGTCATCATTGCCCTGAACCTCTGTTCCCAGCCTGTCTATATAGAATGTGCTCTCCTGGGGTTCTCAGTGGCTTTGGAGTGTTTTGCAGAGAATGAAATGAATGCCATTAATAATGAGCAGAATTATTAGGAGAAGCAGCCTTGTGCTGAGCTCTCCCTAACTCAGTCCCTGGGCATTGGCTTGGTGTTCTTATGAACAGGCATGAAAAGCTCAAACCAGCAGAGGGTCTGAGGGTAGGCGATAGGGAGCAGGTAGCCTATGGAAAAGACAAGTGATCTTCTGAGCAGAAACCCTGAGCTTTTCATTCTAACTCTGTCACATGTTTATCCATGAGCCTAGGTCTTCCCGTCTGTGAAATGGGGATAATAATGCTATTTGACAAAGTTATGAGGATTCATTGAACGGCTCATTGTTGGTCAAATGGAAAGTGCTCAACAAATCTAAGAAACGGTGTTGATACAGGGGATACAGAGGCTCTTTACCTGCTAGGTGTGAAGATCAGTGTTCATGGGGGGTTCATATCCCAGCCTTACCTTTGGACTCAATATTGCCTAAGATCCTCACTGACTTGGATATACCTCTTTTGTCTCTTGAATTCCAGATGCATTCTTAAATTAGTAATCTAATAAATCAGTCCTATAAGGGAAAAAATTTTTTTTTGTTTGGGTGGGATTCACATTGGTAGTAACAATATTGATCTTCTTTGCCTGAGTCCCGTGCTTCTGGAAAATAGCCAGAATTAAAAAATTCCTTTTGTGTTTGGGAAATGGCTTACTGCAACCACCTGACTTGATAAGACCACCTTGTTTACCTATAACAAGACCGAATTTCTATTCTTTTCCTCACAAATGATTAGCTGGACTGTTGTCTTATGACCAATCTAGACAAAATGCCTGTTAATTTGACTTGACCAAACGTAAAGCTACCTTATCTCCTTTCTCAAGCCTCTGAACTATGGCCTACTCTGAAACTCACATCAGCATTGAGAAGTTACACAAACATCGCAATGAGGAACTCCTCTGAGAATCAGCTGACCACAAAGAAAACAATTTCCTGCTCAAAGTCTCGATAAATGATCACACCACCTGTTCACCCTACTCCCTACACCACCTTCCTTCTAGCCTTGTTTTATTTTTCCCTATAGAAGTAATTTTTTTTCTGCTTTTGCTCTGAGATGCTGCAGGTATTTTGGTCAGGATGTTCTCCTTGCAGTCGTCTTTTCAAATAATGTCTCCTCTCTCCTTGCTTTGTCTAGGTTCTTTTTTTTTTTATTTGACAGTAGAATATGGTTAATGCCATTTTGAAGAATAAAAGAGAGGAGAGGGGAAATATGTCTTAGAAAATTCATTATAATGATAATGACATTGATATTCACCTTTTGTTTCCATAGTTTTTACATTTCCCCAAATACTGATTTATTCTCCTCTGATGTGTCACAGCCACGCTTCTTAAAGAGTTACCTGGAATTCTAATTTCTTTTCTCACTTCCTATTTACTCTTCAACCCACCACTAGTTGTCTTATTTCCTGCACATCCATCTGTCCACTCTAGCCATTGTTTAGTGACCACCTATAGGCCAAATTCAATAGATAACTCTATATCTTTATCTTTGTTTTTACTGCTTTATAGCATTTGATACCGATGGAAAAAAAAATCATGGTTGAAACCCTTTCCTTTGGCAGTATTTTATTCTGATTTTCTCTTTGGAGTGCCTTCTTCTTGCTACGATATTAATGTTCCTAAGTTCTTCTTGCATTCTGCATGGGCCCTGGGTAACTTCATCATCCTCCCTCTTTTTTTGTATTCCTTGCACCTGTATACACAGCTCCAACTCCCATCTCTTCATTGAACTCCAAACCACTTACTCACTGCCTATGTGCAGTACATCCTCTTAAATCTTCTAGTTACCCATTCTAGAACTGAGCTCCTCTTATGTCCCACATGTATCATCCTGCTCATATGTTTGCTTACATACTCCATTTATTTGTTCAGTAAACTTTCATTGGATGCTGACCATATGCCAGATACTCTGGTAAGTACATATAATAGATAAAGTGATAAATAAGAGAGACATCGTTTCTCCTCTGTGGAATCCTACTAATGAGAAAAAAGGCATCAAATAAATAATTACATAAATGATTATTTAATTATTATTGTATTGAGTGTTGTAAAGGAAAGGCTGGGAGTTTTGGAAGTCAAATATTTGAGAATGTGTGTGTGTATATATATCCATGTATATATATGTTTATGGATATATAGTCTGACAACAAAGTTTGTGAACTTGCCACTTTATGGTTACGTTGGCAACACTGTACAAAAAACTCAGTAAGTTTTCATAACTTTGAAACATTATTTTCTCACAGCTGTATTCATGTTGGCAAGTGGTAGTGTGTTGCTGAGTGGCATTCACTATTATTGTGTGTTTTGGGCTGTCCCAAGAATGCCAGAGGTTGAATTAGGATGACAAATAAACATTAAATTTCTTGTTAAACGTGGCAAGACTGAAAGTGAAATCAGGATAATGTTAGTCTAAGTTTATGGGGAGAATGCCATGAAAAAATGGTAGTGCACAAATGGATTAAATGTTTCTCTGAGGGGATAGAAAGTATCACTGATGAAGGAAGGTCAGGGAGGCCAGTTATGAGCAGAAATGACAAAAATAATTCTTCAAGTTGTGCAACAAATCATTGGGTGACTGTGAAAAGCACAGCAGACCAGGTAAACATCCAAGAGAAACAATTAGGAAAATTTTAATTGACAGTTTTGGCATAAGAAAGGTATGTGCAAAAATGGTCCAGAAGGAGCACACCAATGAGCAAAAGCAAAGGAGAGTGGAAGTTTTCCAAGACCTTTTGGAGAGGCAAGATGATGTTTTTGGCCATGTTATCATGGCTGATGAAATGGCGGGGGGGAGGGTACCAAAACACCACTGAAACAAAGTGTCAAAGGGCCAAATGGAAGTCAGCTAACTTTCCAAAATCAAAAAGTTCTGTTAGTCAAAATCAAGAGTCAAAACAATGTTGCTAACCTTTTTTGATACTAGAGGGATTTTGATCATAGTGAATTTGTACCAACAGGAAAGTTAGCCAAGTTTACTATTTAGAAGTGCTTAAAAGGCTGAGTGAAAAGTTAGAAGAAAAACAACCTGAACCTTTTGCCAGCAACTCATGGTTCTTGCATCATAGCAGTGCACCATCTCACACAGCACTGTCTGTGAGGGAGTTTTTAGCCACTAAACAAATAACTGTATTGTAATACCCTCCTAATCACCTGATCTGGCCCCCAATGACTTTTTTCTCTACTCAAAGTAAATATTGAAAGGAAGACATTTTGATGACATTCAGGACATCAAGGGTAATATGACAACAGCTCTGATGGCCGTTCCAATAAAGGAGTTTCAAAAAATTGCTTTGAATGGTAGACTAGGCACTGGTGTATGCAGGTGCAAAATACTCCTCTTGGGATCCCCAGGTTATTATAGTGATATTCACCAATGAAGTATGTAGCACTTTTTCTATGATGAGTTCATGAACTTAATCATCTGCTTCCTGTGTATGTATGTGTGTGTATGTGTGTGTGTGTGTGTTTGTAAAATCTCCTTCTTTCTTATATCCTATAGATATGTCTTCTTAATATCATGCCAGTTCATCTTCTAGGGTCCTACTTTCTTAGTTCAGGTCTTCATGAGTCATCATTTGGATTGTTGTGGTGATCTTTTATGCCTTTCTCTTTGCCTCTAGTATTGCCCCCACATAAATCCCCTCTTTACACTGCTTCCACAATGAATATGAGACTGCAAGGAAACCAGTCTTCTCTAATCAAATCTCCACATTGATCAACTCAAATCATTTCTTTCTCCTGCTGAAGAACTTGTGACAGCTTTGTAGATAAAAGTTAGCTTGCCATGCAGAATACCTTGTAACATAAGCTAGTCTCTGTTCTCACTTTCTTCTGAGGAAAACTATTTTTGAGCTACACCAAGTTCCACCCATTTTCTTGACTGTTTTGTCCTCTCTCTCCTGTAAGCCTTTGTACTCTCATCACCATTTCCAGTTGCTCTATTATAGCATTTAGTCAGGTTCAAGAAAGGCCATAAATGTATGTGAAGTCTTTACCATCAGTGGGCTGTGTTCTTGAGGGTAGGTTCTGTGATTTCTTTCTCTGTATATTGTGGTGTCTGGCATGTGGCAAATGCTACCTAATATAGCTGTTTATATAATGAATAAAGTTACATTAATCCTAGATTATAAGAAAATTCATTATAAACCACAATGTATTTTTACCATTGTTCACCTAGGAAGTCAAGAGTTTGGGTTTTCAATAAACCAATTATGATTCTTCAGAATTATTGTCTTGGGCAGGGCAGAAGGGGAATCTTATTTGTATGTATTTTTCCAAATAAAAGCATGCATTTGTTTTTGTCTGGCACTCTTCAAATTACAAGTTTAGTAAAGTCTCGATCTGAATTTATACTTTCTATATTTTCCTTCTTTTGATTTCTCTCTTTATCAATAAATTTCTCTCTACATTGTCTGAGGTGCAAAAAGTTATTAAGTGATACATGCTTTGGAGTTAGAATGAAGTAACTAGATTAAGGAAATTAGCTTCATTATGACTCAGACCCCTACTGGACCAACTTTAATAACAATATTCCTTGTTTTTGAAGACTTAATTTTCTGGTTATTGTTGGTTGCTTCTTCCACCAGCATACCTATCTGGAGAGAGGTCACATAGTTCAACATGTTTCAAAGAGTAGTCTCCCAGACTTAGATGCACTTTTTGAGTCATGTGGAGCATGTGTCCAGATGGTAAAAAATCAAAGGCTGTTAGCCAGATATGCTCAGTTATTATCTCAGGCAGTCAGACCCAGGAGTCAGTTTGCCTCTGAGATCTCCAGGTCATTTTGATACACACTGAAGTTATACCCCTACTGATAAGCAGTTTTAAATGTTGGCCTCTTAATTAAGATTTGGTTTAAAATAAGATTAAGTCTGAGATCTAAATCTTAGTAATGTCATTTATTAGCTGAGTGACTTTGGCAAATTAAGGTCTTTTCAAGCAGATGTCCAGAATCCTAGATACTATAGAGCAGTCTCTCGCTCCAGTGCCTGGAGTACCAGTTCACCAGGTGACATAGCCCTAAGACAGCATTCACCTAAAACATACTCACAGCAAACCTGGTTCTCTCTAATCCTGACCATGCCTCAGTGTTTTAAGTTGTTGTTTTCTATCTCTTTTACATTAGTTTAGTCTAAAATAACTTAGCTCATTCATTTTTATGACCAAAACATCTGGGAAAAACCAGGCATTTCTATTGCATTTTTAACAGGGTAAGTGAATTTAATTCGTATTTCCTACAGCTTAGCAGCTGGTTTCTTGGGCATTCATTCCACACCAGCACAACAAGATTTCTTCACATGGTTTTTAAGAGTAAGCTTTCTTTCCATTTTGAAGCAGCTCAGCAGGAACCTGTAATTCCACAAGGTGTGTAAGCACAAATGAGCAAGTGAGGTCTTAGTCAAGGTCACCTACAGTGTTCAAGGCCAGAGGCTGATATTTGACAAAGACTTTTCAATAAAAGGATCCAGAACTTGCTTTTCTACTCCCACCTCTAGGTTGTCTAAATCAAATGGGCTTGCACCTTTGTAAGGCATCTTGGAGGAGCTCTCTGTGGTCCTAATATTATAGACATTGCTGTTCCTTTTTACTTGAAATGGTTTCTGGGAAAGGTTGATCAAATAAAGTAAAGGCTGGACCCCTCCTGATTATTAACTTACTGTCAGCTCCAATTTCCCACAGTCCCATGGTAAGTGCCTATAGTAAGTGACAAGTGTGTCTTTCCTTTTGCTACCTATTACTCTTTGGCATACATGCCAGTAGCTCCCTTTTATTTTTAAATGTTTTTGGCAAAAGTTTAATCCATGTCAACCTGTCCTTCTGAAACTGTCAATTTGCAAGTCAAGGGCTTAAATTTGATACAATGCCTAGCCACATAGGCAAACTGGCTTTTGTAAATTATTTTGAATTGCAACCTATTAGATTTCATTTTAGAAATTTTCTACCCCAAGATTAAAACTAAAATGACTTCAAGTACCAGGAATTTAGCATCATTGTATAAATGGTAGAACGTAAGAACACATGAATATGGATGGATGAGACCCCAATGGCACCAACTTCTCCCAAAAGACCAGAGATTCAAGTTTTCCATGTAGGATGTGATCAAACTAAACCTTTAAGATCCATATTAACTTCACAAGTCATCAGTTTGAAATCACTAATTTAGAGGCTGTATATCCAAATAGGTACTTTTTTGGTAGCCCAACCTCTTCAATATTTAGGTGAGAAAACTAAAGTTTAGGGAGACTAACAAGTTCACCATCATGCAGCTGTTTATACTATGATTCAGAACACTAAATTCCAGGATGAGTATTCTTTCCTCTGTATCATTGATTTTCAAATATAATTTTACCTTATGAGCAACAGAACCTCATTTCCCAAATATTTCTAAAATATAACACAGAATTTCAGTTATAATAAGTTCAAGTAGTGCTGCCATGATTTAGGCAGTGCTGGAGGTCCCAGGCCTCACTCATTGGCTGCATCTCCATGGTATTCTCCTCGCAATCCTCATGACTCTGCAGGTTCTAAAAATTAAAAAAGAAAACTTGTAAACCATTTCACAATAAAATTAAAAAACATAAATAAAGATCTTCTTTACATGTTGTGTAAGCTTCTCTTACAAGGCTGTCTGTCTATCTTGGCACCAGTTCTAATGTTCAGATGCAAAAATAAATATATAAGTAGGTGAGTCCTTGGAATCTATGGAAAGTAATATCATCCAAAGTCCCTTACACCTATTTTGCTGTCACTTAGCAAGGAACAGAGATCATGAAGCTTATAATTTATAACCCTGATCTGATACAGAAATGTTTACCAGGGGCGGCGCTTGTGGCTCATTGAGTAGGGCACCGGCCCCATATGCCGAAGGTGGCAGATTCAAACCCAACCTCGGCCAAACTGCAAAAAACAGAAAAATAGCTGAGAGTTGTGGCAGGTGCCTGTAGTCCCAGCTACTCAGGAGCCTGAGGAAAGAAAATCGCCTAAGCTCAAGAGCTGGAGGTTGTTATGAGCTGTGTGATGCCACAGCACTCTACCGAGGGCTATAAAGTGAGACTCTGTCTCTACAAAAAAAAATAATAATTATTATTTACCATTGCCTATAACTCAAGATTTTTATACAACATGATAATTACTCAGAGTCCTAGAGGGCAGAGAGATAGGGGATCTGCTGTCTCACAGGCCTTCTGTCTTCTTTCAGGACATGCACATCATCAGTACAGATGAGAACCAAGTGTTTGCTGCAGTCCAAGAGTGGAACCAGAATGACACATACAACCTCTACATCTCGGACACGAGCGGGATCTACTTCACTCTTGCCATGGAGAACATCAAGAGCAGCCGAGGGCTAATGGGAAACATCATTATTGAATTATATGAGGTATATAGCCAAAATTGTCCTTCCCCTAGATTTACCTCTTTTCAGTTAAGTTTTAATGGTAGAAACATAAGCATTGGAGTTCTGAGTTCATATCCCAGCTGTACTACTTAGCAAACTGTATGACTCTGGGAAAAGAAATTAATGTCTCTGTACCTTCATTACAGTAAAACAAAGATAAAATATTTACCTAATGAGATTGTGGTGAGATGAGGACACATATGTAAAATATCTTATGTGGTGGCTACTCAATAAAGTTGATATCCTTGTATTACATATACGAGCATGATTAAAAGATAGAACTGAAGGTACTTGGAGACGGTATTTTTTCACATAGCTTTGTAAACTTTACTTCCCTCTTTAGAACACGCGTGAAGGGAACAGTGCAATTTATGCACCTTCAGTTATTTGGAAAATCACATTTTATGAACGAATTTTATAAGAAAAGCAAATATCACTGATGAGAGTGAAGGTTTTTCTAAGATGCCACCAGATGCCAACATCTGTGCATGACTAAAAAGTAGCTTTGACATAAATATGTCACTTGTATTTTTTTCTTTAACATGATCACTTGTTGAAGAATAATTTATCTGGGAAAGTTTCAATAACTCAAAGGATGTAATGCTTTTTTAAAACCACAGTGTGTGGCCTTTGACAGCCCTGGTCACAGTGAAGGTACCACCTGGATATAAAGTGTTGATTGGAACAAAGAAGACACATCTCAGTATCCAACATTCACCAATGAGTAAAGGTCAAACCCATATAGGTTGTGATGGTTGAGGTTGTCCTTGGAAGGAGATGAGTTGTCTATTCTGGGTGTTGGCTTCAGGTGGCCTGGGTAAGCTCCCCCCTTGTAGGCTTTCCTCTTCGTGGCTTTTAGGACAGCGAGTAAGTATGTGAACTTCTGCTCTGCAGTGGTTTCCTGAGCAGTGCCTGTCAAAATTCCAGCATCCCTACATTGCTATTTAGTTTGACTATTCAGTTACTGGGGGTGGTGGAAATATTTAAGGTTGAGGCTATTCTAGTAGGTAGACAGATCAGATAGCGCAAAAGCATGGGGAAATTGGAAATACGTTTTTTAAATATGGGAATGAATTTCATTTGGTAGAAAACCAAATTGGTAGAAATATCCTGATTTCCTAGAAGGTAACTGGCAAGTGGTAAAATAATTTCCTTTATCAAGGACTCAGTTTAGGTAATGTTCCATATTTTTTCACAGAGTTGTAAAGACTGGTAGAGGGGACTAACAGGTATACCCTTTGGAAAACTTACACTTCTGGGCCTCTAATCACACCAAGAGGTGGAAATATGCCTTTGTTATTGGTCAATATGTTATACCTTGTGGGAGGGTTTGCATTAATGTTCCCAGGACTTAGGCCATTCCAAGATCCTGCTTGTACAAGCAAGAATGTAAGATAAGATGACTGTGCCCCTGTGATTAGACACAGATAAGAGAGGGTGTAGACAGTGCTGCAGATGGCCCTGTAGTGAAGAAAGTCCTGGGTCTCTGACCCTCTTAGTACAGTGGGGAATTTTGTCACTATCCTGTTATGCTGCCCCTTCTCTGAGAAAGAGAGCCTGAAAATCCTTGGTCATTTAGAACAGGGAAGTAGTGTGGTATGATGTGGAGCATGAATCAAAATGAAGAATATGCCAAGACACATGCAATTTTTTTTCTTCCTGTTGAAGTTGGTCTTGTGTTTTCAGTCTTATTGAAGAAAAAATAATGCATGGGGTTATTGCATCCATAGAGAAGCAAGACATAGTAAGCAGGGCAACTTTCACTGTTGAGCTTGTTCTCCATTCAATTTTACCAGAGTTGATTGTGCACCTACTTTGTGCACAAAGGAAGGCAGGAGAGGTATGATATGGTTCTTACCCTTAGCTTGCAGTCTAGTTTGTCAGGTTTGAGGAGGTCAATAAATAAGGCTCCTCTCTTCCCTGACTGGGATCAGTTGAGACATAGACAAGGGAGTAGGCAAATGGAGTTCAAACACTGCTTTACTGATTTTAAAATAATGTGGAAGGAAGAAGGTTGCTAATACTGTCCCGGAACTGGGACAGACAGAAATGGTAAATCAAATAGACACCTGTTCCTAAAATACCATAGCATGGAGGCACATATGATGTGATCTTTGCAGGTAGATTCTTAAAAGAGAGGACATGGGGATAAGCTGTGTGTGTCAACTGTTTTTTTCTCAAAGTTACAACTCTGATTATCAGTGCTTCTTCCCTGGCAAGGCAAAAGGGAAGATGTGGGAGGCATTCCAAAAATTAAGAATGGAGTGAGCCAAGGGATGAACGGATGGTGCAGATTTGTGAGAAAGTGAGCCAGCCAGGCTAATTGTGTAGAATAGATGCTCATCAGGGACAGGAATGAGGGCTGGATAAGTAGTTGGGTTTCAGACTCTAGGAGGCATTTAATACCAAGTAGATAAATTGGAACCTGACATTATCTAGACCATGATCATATTGAAGATTTTTAGAGGGAAGTGCTATTTTGCACCTGGACCTACATTCTGTGGTTTGGACATAAAGCTCAATTTAATTGGTCTCCAGGGGTCACTAGAATTTAACCTTCTTTACTGAAGATTCTCATAGAAACTGAGATTGTGTACCATATGGCCAGTTAGCAAAGAGACTACAATTTTTCTGGACTAGAAGTGCCCTTGAGTAATGAAGGTGGGGAAAACTAGTAAGTTTTCACATTCAATTCAGCTAAATTAACACTTGTATGGAATATATTTTGTTTGGTGACAAAAGACAATCTACTAGAAGACTGTAAGGAACTCTATTAGGGTAGTGACCACAGGCTAACTCGTGTTAGGGGTGTGGTTATACCAGGCTGTACAGTGACAAAAGAGGAAGATTAATTCTAACTTCAGGAATTAGGGGAGATGAGTTACCTTAAATGATAAATTGCTTGGGACAGTGATCAGAGAACCACAGTTAGATGAATAGAGGTTCTTTGTCATGTAATGCTGAGGGGCCTTGTGGAGTAGTAGAGACAATGATTATAAAGATACCAGTAAGAGCTTGACTGAAGAGTTGGGCATTTATTCTGTGGGCTAGTATTTCTCTCTTTTCTTCTCACATTTACATACCCAGAAAATATTTGCATGTGTGATGTAGTCTCCTGTGCCTGGTTAATTTTAAGGTCATGTTAGCATAGGCCATTATACCCATTTCCCCTTGACTGAAAGGTCACATGTACCTTGAGGTAATTTTTAGATGTCAGGTGACTTGGGCTGACCTTAGCTACACAAAGCATCTGGTGTATCACTTCATCTTCTGCACGGACCTCTGAATCCTCTTTTTGACAATGGAGAAGAAACAAACAAGGCAAGAACTTATTTGGGAATATACTTTGTAAACCTTGGAACCTGGAATCCTTGGAGACTGGTTGAGATCAATTCTACTGCACTCCTCAAAATCTAGCAAGGCTGAGATAATTTCTGTTTCAAATTTGTTGGGGTACTCTTCCACTGTAGAGAGAGATTTTCTTGCTTGTTCTTTCTTTAATCTCTGCCTCAAAGTACAATATTGTCATGGCTGTAATGACATAATCAGGGAAGAAAATAAGACTCGGTGACCAAATAGTAATCAATCTCTTCTTTAAGGTGTCAGAATTCCACTCCAAGGCTGGTGCTGTTAGTGAACATAGTCTATTGTGTGTACTTACTATTATTCTTTTTCTTTCTTTTTTTTTTCCTGGAGGCACAGTTTCACTTTATTGCCCTCGGTAGAGTGCCATGGCATCACACAGCTTACAGCAACCTCCAACTCCTGGGCTTAGGTGATTCTCTTGCCTCAGCTTCCAGAGTAGCTGGGACTACAGGTGCCTGTTACAATGCCTGGCTATTTTTTGTTGCAGTTTGGCTGGGGTCGAGTTTGAACCCGCCACTCGGTATATGGGGCCAGCACCCTACCCACTGAGCCACAGGTGCACACTCATAAAGCTCTACTGTGGTTTCTTTACACCCCCCAGAATATAAATTATATTTCTTTTTTTTTTTTTTTGGTAGTTTTTGGCTGGGGCTAGGTTTGAACCCTCCATCCTCTGGTATCTGGGGCCGGCACCCTGCTCCTTTGAAGCACAGGTACCACCCACATATTTCTTTTTAATTACTTTCTACTGATAAGTCAAGAAACAAATATTCTTTCCAAAACCCACAGATGTATTATGGGAACATTTTTTGAGCTTCTAGCTTGATGTATTTTCTTCTATGCTTTCCTAGATGTTAAGATCAACTTATAACTGCTCATGACAATAACAATAGCATACCCAGCACTACCTTAGACCAGCACTGACAAATAAATACATAACATGAACTGTTGTATGCTTTAAACTTTTTACTTCCCACATTAAAAAAGTAAAAATTAAACATACGAAATTAATTATAATAATGTATTTTCTTTAAGCAAAGTATAAAAGTAGCATTTCAGTATATGCTTGATATGAAAAATTATTGAGACATTTCATATTTTTTTCCATTCTAAGTCTACAATCTTGGATGTGTTTTATACTCCCCTGCATCTCAATTCATATGCTAAATCTTCAACAGAAATACTTGATCAATATTTACATTTCATTAAATTTACAGTAGAAAAAGGAGATTCACATACCAAAGCTATTTCAAACATACTGACAAGTTTGCCAATAACTGAATTGGGTATAAGTTTTTTAATTTAAATTTATATTGGTTAAAATTAAATAAAATTAAAAATCAGTTTCTTAGTCCCACTAGCCAAATTTCTAGAAGCCATATGGCTACTTGGGTACTGTATTGGATGTCACAGTTGTAAACAATTTATATATTTTTTCTCATTTAATTCTCACAATATGTCTTTATAGTTGATCTCATTTCCCATTGTGCCTATGAGATTATAGAGGATTTAGTAACTTCACTTAGCTCTTACAGCTGGTGGTGCTGCATTTGAAGGAATCCATACCTGTGACAAAAAGCTCAGGTTTTTCCTAGTATACATTTTTTTTTCACATCTATTTTTTTTTATGTGGTATAATTTTTGCACATAAAATTTACCCTTTATGATATACAGTTCTACGAGGTTTTATTTGTGCATACAACTGTATGCATTCTTTATCCATCACAATCAGGATAAAGAACGGTTGTGTTGGGCAGCGCCTGTGGCTCAGAGGAGTAGGGTGCCAACCCCATATGCTGGAGGTGGTGGGTTCAAATCCAGCCCTGGCCAAAATCTGCAAAAAAAAAAAAAAGAAAGAAAGAAAGAAAGAATGGTTGTGTTACCCAAAATATAACCATTTACTGCCTTTTTATAGTCAATGCTCCTCCACCTATAGTTACTAACAAACACCAATCTGAACTTCTCTTTGTCTCCAGTTTTACTTTGCTAGAGAGCCAATTGGTGGAACTATATAGGATGTAACCTCTACAGTCTGACTTTTTTTTTTATCCCAGATATGTGAGATTGAGCCATGTTGTCGAGTATATATCAGTAGATGGGCTCTTGATTTCTGAGCCGTATTCCACGGTGTGGATGAGCCATAGTTCATTATCCATCCACTAGAGAAGAACATTCAGGCTGTTTCCAGTTTTGTGTGATTATGAATAAAATGGGCAAATATTTAGTAATAGGATTGCTGAGTTAAATGTAAGGATATGTTTACAAGAAGCTACCGAAGTGTTTCCACAGTGGCAAGGCCATTTCATATCCCCACTGGTGATATGACAGTCGCAATTACTTCACATATTTGCCAGCACTTGTTTTTTTTTTAATGCATGTGTGTACACGTGTGTGTGTGTACGTGTGTGCCCACATGTAGCCATTCTGATAGGGACTTAGTGTTGCACTTTTTGAGTGACTAATTAAGTCAACCCCACTAGAATTGGATGGACAAAAAGAAACTTTTGGGGCCAGCCTCAGTGTTTTCGTCTCTTGGCCCATCTTACTGATGTTTCCCTAGAGCCTGCCCTCCATCCTCTCTTTTATCACGACCTTCAGGGACTCTTCTTGGGCCAGATGGACAGATGCTTATAGACTCCACAGGGACTTTTTCCCTGGACTGACCTTCATCAGCTCCTCACCACAGGTTCAAGTCTAGGGACAGCCCAAGGCAGATCACAGTAATTGCTTTTCTCAGCAGAGCCCTGTGTTCTTTGTCCTGCGGTCCCAGGGAGGTGGCCAACAGATGACCATGCCACCTGGACTTAGAACTCTGCCAAGGGGCCTGCTGTTGGTTTCCCTCTGCACCTCAAATTGATTCCCAGAGGGAAAGTGGGCCACACAGGCTTGACACCTGGTACTGCTCTCTTCTTTGGGCACCATTAAATAGTCCCCTTCTCCCTGGACTCCTAGAACCAGCTGCCCTAGCCACACTTCTGATTTCATACCATAGTGGGAGGAAGCACATTGAAAGTTTATTGGATGTTAACTACCTCCCTGAAAGAAGGAGAGTCAAAATGCATGTCTCATTCTCCAATTCCTTTACACTGCATGTCATGAATATAAGTAGTATGTCATGATATGTTTGTGTGAGAAATCTCTGCACATATACATGTGTACACATATATGCACATGTGGTTATGAGTCTACTAGGTCACAATGTAAACATATTTCTTACTTGGGTTGCAATCAAAAGTTTGAAAACTGTTGGCCTAGGGTTCACAAAAGCAAAGTGCCCTCCAAAGTTATAAGACATGGAGCCAAGAAGCAATTCAATAATAATATAAGGGCTTTGAACTATCCAAGTACAAATGGGAAGTGTCCTGATTCTTTCAGACAGGAGGGAGATTGCTCTGGCATTATGTAAAACTGCAAGTGAAATGGCTTCAGAGCTACACATAGGTTCCCTGGAAATCTTTCCTTTCTATATATATATATATATATTTTTTTTTTTTTTTTTTTTTTTGAGAGAGTCTCAAGCTCACCCTGGAGAGAGTGCCGTGGCATCACAGCTCACAGCAACCTCCAACTTCTGGGCTCAAGTGAGTTTCTTGCCTCCGCCTCCCAAGTAGCTGGGACTACAGGCACCCACCACAATGCCCGGCCATTTTTTGGTTGCAGCCGTCATTGTTGTTTGACAGGCCCAGGCTGGATTCGAACCCGCCAGCTCAGGTGTACATGGCTGGCACCTTAGCCCGTTGAGCCACAGGCGCCGAGCCTATATATATATATTTTTTTGGTCCTCATTTTCCTGATTGCATTCCCAGAACATACAAGATACACAGAAAATGCCTATTTGAGAGGTACAGCTCTCAGTAGGAAAATATGTAATGATTGTTCCTTTTGCTAAACATGCTTGCCTGGAAGAGCCCAGAGGTGGCGTGGCCCATAAATCTGGGGTGGGGGACAGAGGAGAGCAGCTCCCTAGGAACAATGGGACTATGGGGCCAGGAGTCTGAGTCTCACCTGTCTATTTTCTCCCAGGAAGTGTAATCAAGGCTATGAGCACCTATTGGGGGAGCAGGAGGGGTACTAGTTTACAAAGGTGTGTCATTAGCTGGAATCATTAGCCAGCAGGGCTCCTACAGAAAAGGCACCAGTTTTGTGGTGAATACTGAAAGGGAGCAGCTTCTAGAGAAACCCAGGTTTCATTTCCTATAAAGATAGGCAGTCTCATAGACCCTAGAGGAGCACGTGAGATGCTACCCTTCCTGAGATGGTCCCTACTCTCAGCCAGGAGGGCAGGGGAATCTCTGGGGAAGGACATGACTCTGACACCACTGCCTCCCCACTCCTTGGCTTCTCTCCTTTATCTACACTCTGTCCAAGGCAGGAATCTAATCAATTCCATTGTTGGCCCTTTGTCAAATTCCCCTGGTGGTGTCCTTCCAGATAATTCTACTCTCCTCCTGACATTCTCTGCCCATTTCTTTGTTTGTTTACTGTTAATTGGATTGGCATTCTCTTTCAAGGCCAATCAGGTTACTTAAAAAAAAGGTAAAAAGAAGACTTTTTATTTCATCAACTAAATTATGTCATTCAAAATAAAAAGCTGTCTTCTATGGAGCTATCCCCGTCTTCTCTCTGGACTGCAGCATACATGCCTCAGTTAACCATGATATTTGAAAAACAGGAACAAATACAGCTAAAACTTAGAGATATCTGGGTATTACCCACAAAACCTGCCATTTAACATATTGTTTATACATATTTAAGCTATTCAAATTGCCTTTTGGCTTTGGAACATGCCGGAACTTGTATGGAAAGTTAAGGGAATCTTTCTTTGATGTAGGATACTGTCCTACTAATGTCTGTTCTCCTTGCCCAGCCTGTAGAATAGAAGGAATTGAAATTTGTGTGTGTGGAATTTGTGCTTACTCTAGAACCCTTCTGGGTGATAAATCTCCTCTAATCCTTTAGCTGCTTGCTTTGTGGTGATGCTCTTTTCCTTTCAAAATATCAAAGGCATGCAAATCCCAATACAGCAGGAACACTGGCAGGAGAGCTCCACGTATCTCATGGATCTTTTCCCAACCAATTTCAAAGTGACAATGGGCTGAGACCCAGAGATGCTAAGTGAGTTAGCAAAAGTCACACAGTAAGCCCATGGCATGGGAAGAGATAAATGCTTGGTGTCCAAATTGGGTCATCTGCTCAAAAATATCTACCTTACCACTAATCATGAGGCTTAGAGCTCTACTATTAAGGATTATCCCTCAATGCTGGAAAACCCATCTACAAGCTTCTCTTAAGGAAAAGCACGTGTATCCTAGAAGGGTTAACTCCCTCTGTTATTAGCAATAGTCCACTCACAGGGGTTGTTAATAGTCAATTAAAGATAATGTCCTATAGATTTAGAGACTGAAAGTAGGAAAATCCAGTTGTCTAAAAGAGGGAAGGGACTTCTGGGTGGGGGGAGTTGCACAGGGTACAGAAATGAACTTCTAAAACTTCTTTCAGAGACCACATGGCATACATTTCTCACTATGTCCCTCCTCTTCCTGTGTATAGACCCAGTATGTTGGGGAAAAGGCTGGGGCTTCTCTCAGTATTTCTCCAAGACTCAGGTATTTTGGTCCAACATCGTTCTCCATCTTTCACCTTTTTTCCTAGGTAGCAGGTATCAAAGGGATATTCCTGGCAAACAAGAAGGTGGAAGAGCAGGTGAAGACATACATCACTTACAACAAAGGCAGGGATTGGCGCCTACTGCGAGCTCCAGACCTGGACCTGCGAGGAAGCCCAGTGCACTGCCCACTGGTCAGTCACCAGTCTTACATGAAGTTCACAGGTTCAGGCTGGGTACCTGGGGATGCTGTGTCAGGACTTTCTTTCATCCAGGGTCTTAGAAACTTGGCTGGTGTTGGGCAGTAATGCCATACAACTCCCAGGGCATTGGCCTACGGACTCAGACCCAGCCAGAGCTCAGTATTAGTTATGCATTTGTTAACTGGTGCTCACATGATGCATCATGTTTTGGTAAGTGCTTCATAGATATTGAAGTATAAAGGTCATCATAGAAGGCCAGGAAAGGTCAAGTTGGAATGTCCGTATGGGATGGGTAATTAATCTGTTCAGATTTTCAGGGTTCTTGATGTGTGGAATATTGGGGGAGGCACTGTGGAAGGCATGATGGGTAACATTGTGTATCTGCCTCCATGTGCTGAAACTCTAGGTGGAGGGGGGCAGGGAAGGAAAGACAGTTAATTAACAATAAAATTCACACCCCTCCATGTCCTCTGAATGAGGGACTATATACAAACTGTTATGAGGTCCCACAAATGGTTTTGTTTCTTCTGAGAAAAAAGTTAGCTTTTGTCACTTATTCAAAAAGATTTATTACATGCTTATCACACTCTAGACACTATGTAGAAAGCTAGGGATATAGTGATGAATAGGACAGATGGACCCTGTTCCCTTTTGCAGTTTTCAGGCTAATTCCATGTTACTTTTGCTTTGAATACTAGGAAGGTCAGAGGTGAATGGCTGTCTCCCTTCAGGAACTGGTCACGGCATGAGTTTTGTTTTCCTCAAACATTATCCACGGCTTTATCTTATCTTCTTAACCTAATTTTCTCTTTTCTTCTACTTTATCATCTTCTTGTTTTTTATGTATTTATAAGGTGTGTGTGTATGTAAATCCCCAATCCCTATTAAGAACACACCAGTGGAGATAAATGAATGGAGAACATAGACTTATGTGAATTTTAGATGATGATGTCAAATATTTTAAGTAAAATCATAAACAGGAACAAGCTACATAAAACAGGGAGAGCTGGGGCAATCTGATTAAGAAAGTGGGTAGAGGCCAGCTCTATTTCATGTCGCTTTCCCTTCATTGCTTCGAATGGCCTCTCAGAGCTCCAAGGAAAGAGCTGATGTCAAGATCAGAGAGATATGGGAGGAAGTCTGTGTCATTCTGGTGGAGGGCTGGTCATCGAGGCTTCATATAAAACTAAAAGGAAACTGGGCCTTCATGGGTGGGCTGGGTGGGGAAGGGAGGGGAAGGCATGGGAGCGTGGATGGAAGCGGGGGCAGGAAGCAGCTATGACAGGTGCTCAGGGCAACTCCAGATGTGCACGTACCAGCCGTCTCAGGTGGAGGTGACCCCTGCCCCTACATAAATGTGCAGCTCATCATCTAACACCTTTGTATTTCTGGAAGCCCCATCTCTCCTGGGGTGTGGAGGTATATCTAGAGTTTCCTGAAATGAAACTACTTTCTTCTCCATTTCAGCCCTTTTGTTCCTTACACCTGCATTTGCAGCTCTCTGAAAATCCGTATTCCTCTGGAAGAATCTCCAGCAAGGAGACAGCTCCAGGACTTGTGGTGGCTACAGGTAAGGAAGGTGGACCCTGGGCTTTCCTTACTCGGGGCTTCTAGAGTAAGTTTGTCACTCCATTTTGGATTGTGGACTCATTTGAGCTATAGATGAAAGGTTCAGGAACTCTCCTCAGAGTTCGTAGACCCCCTCTGCCCATCCGAGAATCTAGGATGCAAAGAGCTCCAGACATCTGTAAATTCTGGGTGAAGGCATCATCCCCCCAGTCAGGGCAGTCCTCTGTGCTTAGCAAGAAGTCAGAGTTACTCTTGAAGTCAACTGTCTGATCAGAAAGACTGTTTGTAACAGGGAACTCACACTGTAAGAAAACATGATCCACGAACTTCCTAGCTCACCCCTTACAAGTTAGGGTAGTTTTTTCCTTACTTGGAGGATTCTTTGCAACAGGTTTAACCACAGTGCAGCCTTTAATTGAGAAGTCTATGGCCCATGTATAGGTTTATTTACATGTGATTAACCACTAAACTGATAGCCTGGGGCAAAGGGCAGAAAAACTAAAGTTTGCACGGTTGGAACCGCTGTCCACTGGCTGTCAATCATACAGCGATTCTGAGATGCAGATACAGCGACTCTGAGATGAAAGTCAGAGTCTCCCAGTGGAATGTGTTCTGATTAGCTTGCACTGATTTCCACACACCTTTTCAGGAAGACAGTGATAGCATAAATCAAGGCAGGCTTTAAGTCTCCGAAGTTAGGGGTCTGGTGTTAGGCAGCTTTTTGTTCTAATGAAAGCAGATAAATTCACAGCGACTTTCTGAGTAGGTACATTCCGTTTTTTTTCTCATCAAGCCAGAGCTCTGGTCTCTGCAATTCATGCTCTCCTAGACATGGCTTCATTTCTAAGCTTCCAACTTAGTGAGCTTTTAAATACTGCCAGTAACCAATCACCATAATCAGATTGACAGCTAGCAGAGCCCTCTGGCATTTCAGTCATCGCCTTATGGGCTCAGGGAAGCCAGGGCAGTGAGAGACCAGGGCAGGCTGGCTCTGTGGCTGTTCTCCTGGCTTGGCGAGTGGTCCCCACACTCTATCATTCATGTAGATGGCTCCTTCTGACCCAGGGGCTGCCGCACCCTAAATCTCTCCTTAAAGACTATAGGAGGCACAGGGCTAGACTAGAAGCAACCCTGGAAAACATGGATCAATAATAAATATTAATATTATTTGACAGCGTGCTATGTAGCCAAGCATTGTTCTGTGTGGCCTAACCACTCCGATCTTCAGTGTTTTCATTGGCAAAGTGGGAATAATAGTACTAACATAATAAAATTGCAGGATTAAATGAAGCAATGAATTTAAAATGCTTAGAACAGTGCCTAGGGCATATTGAATACTCCATATATGTTACCTATCATCATCATTAATATTATAGCAGTTAAAATTGTTCTTCTTCTGTTAGAAGAATGTAATTCCTTCGCCGCCTGGATCGCATGCACAAAGCATATGAGTGTACTGTGCACACAACAAAGCTCAGGAACCCCGAGCCCCTGCCTTCCAGGCTGAGCTCTGACACTTACAGCCTGTGGACTTGGCTTAGTTTTTAACCTCTGAGCTTCACTTCTTCATCCACCAAACTCTTACAGGATGTTTTCTACCTTGTGGGGGTATTGTAAAAAATTGGAAGTGGAAGGGCGTGTCTGCAACACCTGGCAGAATGCTTACTGCTTAGTTAGGTGGGACTGGTAATAGCTGTTATTACCTGAGGACAGCATGCACTCCTAAATTAGCCTTTTATTCAATTTGCAAACATGCAAACATTAACGTTTTTTAAAATTATTTTTTATTTATATATTAAATACAACTGAGTCCTTTTTCCTTCCCCATATAACTATTGAGGCCCTTTGTCATGCCCTGGGATTTTGATGGAAAGCCAGAGCTAAATCACTGGCATGTACTTTCTTGTACTAGGTTCCTCCTTGTCCTGCTTGCCTGGTGCCCTGGTCCCCTGATAGTTATGCACCATCAGGAAAATAACTGTAAAGTCAGCAATGCATGAAGTATGCCTTTGGTGGCCTGCTTGGGATCTGAGTCTGCAGGGCCCTTTCTCACACCCATACCATCCACCTGCCTCCAGTTGTCAGTGACCCTGGGCTCGGTCCCTTCCACTCTCCCTACCAGCTCCCTCTTTTCACCTTCCATTGAGATGTAGTCTCAGAGAAGCTGCACGAATAAACGTATACCCTGGGATTCATGTCTAATTCCTATTGAAGACAACTCAGAAGGCAGATGGAATTCCAGTCTGGAGAGTTTGGCAATTACTTTTAGCAAACAGCAGCACCAGGATTCACAATGCCCTTGACACTGGGTTTCAAAGTACTCTCACAATGCCTTGTAGTGTGCAAAGCACTTTCCTTGCCTTGATTGCACAATGGCATGATGGTGTGGAAACGGTTGATTGCTATCCTAAACTTACAGATGTAGACCAAGGACGAATGGGAACAGGTGTCATGTCCTCTGGGACATGACAGTTGGTTGGGCACTGTCTGCTTCTCCACTGAGCCTTTAAACCACCCAACATGGGCGACCCCTTCCTTTTCCATCAAAGGTTGTAAGAGAAGCATCCTTAATCTCTAGAGGACTTCAGAATTCTCTCGCTTCCTTTTTTTTCCCCCAAAAAAGTATTTAACTGAGGAGCAGAGAAGGATAACACTGGGAAGAAATAAGCATAAAAGCAAGTTGTTTAAAGCTTCCAAAAAGAGAAATGGAACCTCCATTATTTACAGCTCAGCTGTTGGTAAGAAAAGTCCCTCGTCCTTCTCCATCTCACTTTTCCTTCCTCTTTCATCACACTGGGTAACAGCTATTTTACTCATCTGGGTAACAGCTATTTCTATTTCTTCCAACCTGGTCAAAAGCCACTTTGACTGAGCCTCCCCAGTTCACTTTAGCCAGAAAGGCTCCTTAAAATCTTCTTTCTATGGAACATAACCACATTCTTCCTATCAGAGATTCCCCAGAGGACCACTTAGGAACTGGACATCTTCAAAGATCAATTTTGTCCTGGATACATGTCTTCTGTCCTTTAATCTGGGAACCAACTTTCTGATCTTTGTGATCAGTAGCATTTTTTTAAGGGCTCCTTGCAATTGATAGGAGATATTTGCAAAGTAGATTTCACCATAGCCTTGGGTTCTAACAACCATAAAGCCACCTCCCCCCCCAAACTAGTCTAGCCAGACTTTGAAAGAGAAGCCGAAGATGTTTGCAGATCCAACTTCTAAGGAGGGTAAAAGGTGATAAACTATACCCTCAGAAGCGATGCCAGGGTTGGCAGATATATTGCTCTAGGGTAACTATGCTCCTGTGTCCCTAACTCCCTACCAACCTTGCTAGACATTAATTGATCACCACATTCTATTCTGTTGAAATTTCATATGGCTTCTGAATCCTTCTTAGCACAATGCTCCAGGTTAGCACAACCACCAAATGACTTGAGTTGACATTCTCTTCACAATTCCTCTTTAATTCCTTCATCTATGTCTTCCTAAACCTGCATCTAGGGAGTTGAATTCTGTATTCCAGATGGATCTCCATAGATCTACTCACCAAGCCTCTACCCACGCCTCATACCTACTGCCTGCACCCTGAGCCCAGGGGTTATTTTTGGAAATGTAAGCATCAAAACAAGTTGGTTCACTGTGTGCTTCCTGAGGCTGATGGGGGCTTGACAAGCGGTAGCCTGGCTTTACTTTCTCATTTTGAAGCATTAAATGTCAGGAACTCAATTAACATTTTCATTATTGCATTTTTATTGTGCTCTTCTTTAGGCTACAGATGCGTGGGGCCAACATCCTTTTCCTGCTATTTTTAAAGAAAAAATAATCAGCCAATACAATAAATTCTTTCATGTATAGGGTCCCTTCCTGGCTTTCAGTAGCTCCCCAAGTGTACATCCACATTGGAACAAGATTCAATCATTCATTCACTCATTTGTTCATTTTATGATTATTTATTGAGCACTATTAGGGTTGGAATGTTGTTCTAGGCTCTGAGAGGGGGCTAACGATTGGGAAAACTAAGGTGATATAGAAATCTTGACCACTTTATTTTTAATAAGCACAAACACAAGGAAATGAAGTGAATAGGGGAAAAAAAGAAGGGCAAAGAGGAGAGTGTGAAGGGATGGAAGCAGTAAGTGTGGTTGGTCTAGACCTGAACCAAGTGACTTCTTTTCCTGCCCTGCTTCATGGCCATGTATGCCGGTGTTGTTATATTATCCTGTACACTTTGTAATTCAGATGACATCCTCTCTACCATGGGGTCACTCAATTATCTGACATTCAAGGCACATGTTGTAAGTTTAAGTTAGAAAAACACATAGAAACACACATCCATGAACTAGCACTCTCTCTCTCTCTGTCTTTCACACACACACACACACACACACACACACACACACTTTTCTTAGGCTACACAATTATACCTGTGGTTTAAGGGGCCCCTATACCCAGCTTTTCCATGTGTGTCTCCTCTTGTCCTCTTTTCTCTCTTCAGGGGACATCTGTCAAGAGCAATTTCAGAGATTATTGGTACTCAGAGTGAATAATTCAAGAGACCCAAGCTAATCGATATTGTCTTTGAGTCTTACCATTTAAAAGATGCATTCTTGTCATGCTATTTGATTGTTTTCCTATATTGGGTTTTTCTTCCTGCTGGGATTTTGATATGACACCAAAAAGGAGACTGCACAAATCAACTGGAAACCTCGTTTGGAAAACCTTCACTGCCTGCTACCCACCCCTAGCCCTAAGCACATTTAACTTATAAACTGCTGGATAGTTTTACATGGTCTGCTTATGTTTCAGGCAACATTGGCCCGGAGCTCTCATATACTGATATTGGTGTCTTCATCTCCTCCGATGGGGGCAACACATGGAGACAGGTAACTGAATGATTTAGAAAGACGGAGGAGGCATTTAGACTGAGTTATGCCAATATCTTTACTTCCTATAGATTCTCAGGATCATTATTACTTCATGGTCTGAAAGCATTAAGAAGTAGGCGTGGTGCAGTGGCTTAGTCTGTAATCCCAGCACTCAAGGGGTGTGGTGCAGTGGCTCAGCCTATAATCCCAGCACTCTGGGAGGCGTGGTGCAGTGGCTCATGCCTGTAATTCTAGTACTTGGGGAGGACAAGTGGGCGCATTGCCTGTTCTCAGAAGTTTGAGACTAGCCTGAGCAAGAGCAAGACCCCATCTCTAAGAATAGCTGGGTTTTGTAGCAGGTGCCCACAGTCCAAGCTACTTGGGAGGTTGAGGCAAGAGGATCATTTGAGCCTGAGAGTTTGAGGTTGCTGCAAGTTACGATGCTACAACACTCTACCAAGGGCAAAAAGTGACACTTTGTCTGAATTAAAAAAAAAATTAAGAAGCAGCTGTTCAGTTTGGTCAGTTTGGCTGGCCGATTAAAGGGGCCATGGGGCAAAGTAAGAAAAGCATAGGAAAGGAAGTAGGAAGAACTAGGATTTTCCCAGTTCATTTATTCTTTCCTTCAGCAATATGCATGTAGCAGGCTCCAGATGCTAAGTACTGTGCTGGTTGCTGGGGAGACAACAGATAAAACTGTTTATATCATAAAATGCCAAGGGCTCTTGGCAAGCAGGTCTCTTCACCTTTCCAGATGTGTTTCTTTTTTCTATAAAATGAGAGGATTAGAACATTAAAACTGTCAGAACCATGGAAATTGGTGGTTGTTTATGTACTGTGTAGACTCAGTCTTAAGTACTGAACAGCTTAATAGAGACGTAACTATATGAAAAATTAATTCAATTTTCCATGTATAGCAATGCTGTCCACTAGAACCTTCAGTGATGATAGAAACGTTCTATATCTGTGCTGTCCCATGCAACAGTGGAGCATGTGAAATATGACGGAGGAACTGACTTCTAAATTTTATTTTAGTTTATTTATTTTAATTAATTTAAATGTTAATAGTATCTATGGCTACTATATTGAACAACATAGATTTATACAATGTCAAGTAGGTGCCAGGTAAAAGCCTCAGGAGGCAATTGAATACTTCATAGTCCCTTTCCTCAAGGAGCTCAAAATTAAATAGAGGAAATGGGTTCATAAATAACTAACTATAGTTCAGGGTCATAGTATTATTTTGTGGCATTATTAGCATGCAGAGAGAAGGGAGGAATTGAGTCCACTAAGAAAAGTGGGACAGGCTTTGCAAGAAGAGGTGACATTGCACTAAATCTCAAGGGAGTATCATCATCTGCAATCTAGTTGGACAAGTTCCTGTCTGGGTCTCTCAGTGAAGACTGTCATTACTATCACCAATATCAACCCCTTTGCCACCACTGTCACCATTCTACACTATTTAAAAAAATTATCAAGCACCTACCAGACACAAGCAACTATTTGAAGCACTATGAGTCATTCAGTGAAGAATGACTCGAGGTTCCACCCACAAGGCCATAATCAGGTGGAGGGGAACAGAAACATGAGAAATATCATAGCTTTACAGCATGAAATAACCTACGGCAGGTGCCAAAGGAGGCTGGAAGCCAGGATGCAAACTCATCTGGTACAAAAATTCCCCTTGAGTCTATTGTCCCAAAATCAAGCCCAAGAAATGGCTAACCTGGCCAGGTGGCTACTGTAACACCCCTTCCTAGGGTTGTCAGTACCAGTAGTGACATTGTTAGAATATTAAACAACTAAGGATTCCACTTTTCACTCCAGTGCTGGCCTAGGCAAAAAGTAGCAGTGGCCAGAATGGTGATAGCAAGAGTAAACTATTAAGATAATATCTCCTTTCTCCCAGGGCCGAGACTCTTTCCTTGTTCCTCATCTTTACAATTCAGCCAAGCATCCTCATTAGGTGGCTTATCACAGAGCCAACATTAAGCTCTGTAGAAAGAAGCCTGTCATTTCAGGCTCAGAGCCTATGTTTTTATTTGAAGTATAAATGAATCACTCTTAGGTCCTTTGTACATTCGGACTCGTCATTGGGAGGGACATTTTTCTTTTCTTTAAAAGTGAATTGGTGGGAGGAGATGTTTAGGGTGAAGAAACTATTTACTTTTTCTCTGTAGTGTTCTCTGGTGTGTGTGTGTGTGTGTGTGTGTACACACAGGAGGCCCCATAACTCCTACTTATTCCCCCTTTAAATCTGCCTGTATCTCCTTATCCCCTCTCACCTTCTCCACTTAATCCACTATCACTACCTTTCTGTCTAGATTGCAAGTCTAGGTGGTTAAGTCCCCAGCCTCCTATCCTCTAGAATTCTGAAGAAACTCTCCACTGGTTTAGTTCTTTGCTGTAGAAATGATTGACTTTTCTGTTTAAAGTTGAAAATATGAAAGTCATATGTGGTATAAGCATTGCTATATGTGGGATTAGGTCTGAAGTTCTTTTGACTCAGAGTCTTGTATCATTGGCAGTGCTTAGAAAATGATTGTAGGTAGTGGATGGATGATGGATCACTGAATAAGTGAATGAGTGAGTAGATGGATTAATAGGTAATGGACAAATAGAGGAATTAAATAACTAATAACTTTAGTTCCCTGGAAGTACTGTGTTCCAATGAACATTTAGAGAAGGGGGTCCATAGGCACCCAACTGTGATCATCCAACTTGCAGGGAAGTTGTGGCTCAGTTTAAGTAGCCTGCAATCTAGTTGTGTTTTATTTTATTTTATTTATTTTAATTAATTTAAATGTTAATAGTCTCTATGGCTACTATATTGGACAACATAGATTTATACAATGTCAAGTAGGTCCCAGGTAAAAGCCTCAGGAGGCAATTGAATATTTCATAGTCCCTTTCCTCAAGGAGCTCAAAATTAAATAGAGGAAATGGTTTCATATATAACTAACTGTAGTTCAGGTTGATAGTATTATTTTGTGGCACTATTAGCATGCAGAGAGAAGGGAGGAATTGATTCCACTTAGAAAACTGGGAAAGTTATCAGGTATATTAGGTGTATCATATTGTCTAGGGAAATCACCCTTTAGGTTCCTAGATAATTTTTAAACAACATTTTACAACAGAGACCATTTTGTACATTGCCAATATCTGAATAGATGAGGAGGAAGAAAGGGCCGAGTAGTATTTTACTAAGGCAAATACCTGGGGAAGTTTTTTTGAAGTAAGGCTTCCCTTTGAGTTTTCTAGCTGAGCACACACCTGTGGCCTCACGTTCATGTAACATCCTGGTTCACAGTATTAGTTGAAAGAGCCCTGAAAATGCAATTTGAGTGGCTGAGGAAGAGTTATTTGTTCTTTGTGAGCCCATTTCCTCATCCATCAAATGAAGATAATCTTTGCCAAATTATCTTATAGGGTTGTTGGAAGGCTCAGAATCTAGACTTTACAATGTATAAGAAAGACTGTGAACTATTAAGCCCTATACCAATGTAAGGTGTTGCTATGATTGTTATTGTTGTTGTTCCAGATCTTTGATGAAGAGTACAGTGTCTGGTTCCTAGACTGGGGTGGCGCTCTCGTGGCCATGAAACACACACCTCTGCCAGTCAGGCGTTTGTGGTAAGGAAAGCACCCTGCCCTATTGATGGGCAGCTTTTCATTGAAAAAGAGTCATGCCAAATTATTCTGCATGGCTTCTTATCCATTCATTCATCTCCTGATCCACCTATTTACTCATCTATCCCTCCATTCCTCCCTCCCTCCCTCCATCCATCCGTCCATCCAATATCCTTTACATCATCTAACTCATAGGGCACAAGGCCAGATTATTCAGATGGGAAAGTACAGTGAAGGGGGTAGGTGGTAGGAATGGGTGGTCAGATAAAACAGAAAGGAGCAGGAAGGACCTGTAAGACCTGTAAGTGCACGTAGCCAAGATTAGGAATCCAAAATAGGAGAGTTGGAAATTGCTACTAGAGGTTTAGATATGTGTAATGGATACTGAATTTTACTGAGTTTTAGATAAGTTGGGTTTGTGATTTCTGTGAATATTCCAGCAGAGACATCTATTTAGTTTTTCAGATATATGCAGCTAAGGATCAGGGGAAAGGTCTTGGCTTACACCTTAGATTTGGAGTCATTAGCCACGAGGTAGTAGTTAAAACCATGGTACTGGACTCCTGCCCCACAAATGTGGATACAATAAGTAGAAAGGAGGGTCTGCTACGGAACCCTGCAGAAAAAGAAATGCAGACTGGAAGAATAAATTATGAAATAGCTATAGAAAAATGACCAAAAAGATAGAAAATCAAGGGAAATGTTTTCATGGATGATGAAGGAAGGGGTGATGAACAACATTACTTCCACAATCAAGACAGTTATGAAGTGAAAGGCTATTTAGGATGAAGAAATATAGGAGGTCACTGGTGTTCTTTGTCAGCATAGATTTAAAACAGAGGTGGGGTTGGAAGTTCGACTGTACTAGATTTATAAATTAATGAGTTAATGAATGATAAATGAATTTAAGTAGACACAGTATAGATTATTCTTCTCAAGAAAGTATATTATAGAACAGAGCTGAGGGTGTATGCAAGACCTTCAGTGAGGACCGAGACCTATGTGAGAATATGTGATGATGACAATGGTTTATTGTCGCTGTTTGTTTTTGGGCAAGGGATGGATGAGTCTTATATGTGTTTAATATGCTTAAAGGAAAAATTCCAGGCTTCAGATTCAACAAACGGAGTATTTAGAGGTAAGGGGTATTATTTTATCTACCAATTAAAATTGGTAGAATTTTATCATGGGCAGGGTTAGAACCTTAGCCTAAATACCAGGTCCTTGATTTGGGAAGATAAACACTTTTAGAATAAGAATTTTCCTGGGTAGCATCAGATTATATTAGGAAAAGGCATAGTAATGCCTAAATTCCAAAGCTTCAGCCACCTTGGCAAGGACTTAAGAAGGTTCCTCCCAGTATGGATATTTAGGGGAAACCATATGAAATTGCCATTTTTAGGTCGAAAAGGGCCCAATATTGTCAGCTTCTTAAAGTTCAACCTAGCATAAAATGAAATAGTTATACCTACCACTATATCATTTTATACCGAGTTTGTGAAAATAAACTTTTCCAAGCTGCATGGAGCCATTTGTGAGAAAAGTACTCTCTCATCTCAAGGGTGAGCTTGGAAGAGTTCATAATGTAATTATGTATTATTCTTTTTACTAAAGATTACATACTATTTTGGTAATATCAGAAGACTGGATTGCTTGATATCAATGATGGTCAGCACTTATAGAGAGATTATTATATTCCAGATTCTGTTATAAACCACTTACATGAATTACCTAATTTAATTCTTGAACCAACCTTATGTCTAGGGGTACTTTTCTTTTAAACATGTGTTTATAATGTTATCAAATGCAGACGTTATTAAATACCTTTCTCAAGGCTACACGGCACGTTCCTGGCAGCGCCAAGTTGGGTTTCTGTCATGATTACTCTTCTGTTTTAACTGCTAATTTTCTAGGTACTAGAAAGAGCGCACAGAGGTGTACGAAATGGCCCTTGCCCTCTGGGAGAGCATAGTCGAGATAAGACATTAGGCCACCCATGTGTCACTAGGAATCAAAGAAATGTCTGCTAAGGGTACTGGCTGTGTGCACTGCTGAAAGTAGGGGGCTCTTCCTGCAGCAGGTGGCATGAGGGCTAAGCTGAAGGTAGGATGCCAGGAGTTACAGAAGAGTGGGAGGCAAACCAGGGCCAGAGAAAACTCCAGAAAGCCTGGAATATTAAGAATGTAGGGAGAGTGTTTGATGGGATCCAAAAAATGTGAGGAAGTACAGGTGGGTAGGACTCAGAACTTAAACACCAATTTAAAAGGTAAAGTCTGAGCCAATAGGTAATTTCTTCCACTGTCAGCACCCATTCTCTGTGGAGAGAGGAACAGTCTGTACTGAGGACTGAGTAGGACTTGTACTCTCAAAGAATGTGCCTTAAGTCTTAAAACATGATTTGTTTGACATACCTTCATGGGATTTTCTTGTTTATTGTGTGAAAACATTTGTGTTCTGCATTTAGTAGGTTTCACCTGTCCCTTCTAAGATGCACCATAAGTATGAAGCCCGCACACTGTACCCCATGATTGCACTAATGTACACAGCTATGATTTAATAAAAAATAAAAATTAAAAACAAAAAACAATGAAAAACAACATGATTTGTTTCTCACCAAGAAAGGCCACATTTCTTAGCTCCCATAATTATGTTCTATCTAAATCTCAATAAAAATTTCCATCTTGCTTTTCCTTTCTTATCATACTTTTACTAAGAAGGATGTATTTCAACTCAAGCAAGTATCCAATGTGCTCAATACTAATATGAGGCCAGTAGATGAGCTAATGTACACCCACACATGAGAAAAAGTCAATTCAATTCCATTTGGGAGGAAGGCAGATAAGGGATGGTGGGGAGGGGAGGAGGAGGTAGGATTGGTGTGCTCCCACCTAATGGGCACAATGTAAGGGTATACGGCACACTTTCTGGGTGCAGGACACAACTACAACAGGGACTTTACCTAACAAATACAAATAACTTGTGACCTAATTGTACCCTCATATTAATCTGAAATGAAAAAAAAAACACAACTTTCATCTAAATCTCAATAAAAGAATTGATAAATGCCCTGCAGACAGATATAGCTGGACAGGTCTTTTTCCTGGAAGTCTTGGGAGAAGGGAGTTGCTTGATCTTGAGTCTCCTGCTCTTTCTCTTTGATTGTTGTAGGGACCTAGACTTAACTTAACTTGATTTTTAGAGCTTTCTGCAGAGAAATTTCTTTGTGCTAAGGAAAGTGAGAGCTTGTTGTTTCCTTTTGGTGGTAGGACAGGACAGTGTTTATTTGGTGTGAAAGGAGAGCATGGGGCAGAGAATTTTAGTTTTGTCAAATCTTAGCCTCCTTACACCTGACCATTCAGTCTGGTCTGCACTGGTTTCTCTTCAGACACTAGCTTACTTCCCAAGGGAGTGCTTTTCTGGAAATACCTGGAGAGAAGCCATCCAAGCTGGGAAAATTATTCAGGACATATGCATAGGACCAAGTCATGCCTCTCAAAGTCATCAATACCAAGTTTGAGTTTTCCCTTGTTTCACCTAATATCTCTTTTCTTGGTAAAATATTGGAGAGCTCAGAAAAAAAATGGTTGCATTTCTATTGAATTCTCTCTTAACTACTCCAACATATGAAATATTAGAGATGACTTTTCAAGGTGAGGTTTTGAGATAGCATCGTCTCCAGTTAAAGGATGTTAACACTGTTATTTGTCATAAATCCTACAAATGTTCCTCTAAACTTGGACAGACCATGATTTCTGTTTACTTACTTGTTTGTCTGTTAATGCCATTCTTTGAAACAATCCCTGCAAGTGGTTAAATGACAGCTATTGAGTATGTGTGTTAGGAAACAACAACAAACTCATTTAGGAATTTTCCCTTGCACTTCTCTTTCAAAGGCTAAGTGAGTGTTTTGTAAGGGCTTGACCATATCATTATCATCAGTGTTTCTTTATGAAACTGTTGACTGATTTTGACTCCTGCTTGTGAGATGTAAGCTTTTGAAGCCAAAATGCAGCCTTTTCTTCACCAGTAGCTTCTAATTAACTCACAATCTTCAAGGTAAACAAATAGCTAATTTTAGTAGGAAGAAAGATTAGGTAGTCAGTTTGTTGTTATTTTCTGTTGTAGATCTCAGGTTGATGTTATTTTTTGTACAGATGTATAAACATGTGTATGCATCCTCACAAAGGAAGAGATTCCAACTTACCCATTCTCACACAAGGTTATAGTGGCTCTCACATTTAAATAATAGCTAATAGCATTGCCTTTCAGAGAAAATAGGAGTCATAATTGAAAAGCTGGGGAAACTTCAGCTAGGCTAACAAAGCGTGCTGTTTCCTACAAATTGAAATGATAGGTAGCTAGACAGGTCTGAGGACAAAACAGCATACAAATGAAGCCATCTGTTTGTGACCACACACGTTTGGATGTGTAGAGATCAGAACCTAAGTGTTATTGCAGATAACCTCTCCATCCACTATTACCTTTGTACCTGAGCAGCATTAGAGCACAATGAACATGGACCCCCACTGCACTCAGAGCTCTAATGAAAATGCACAATAGACAAAGCACCAAATGGGCAGGTAGACGGAGTGTGACTTTGCTCAGCCTGAAAGAGCTGTCAGTGACTCTCAGTGGGATGTTCTTGGAAACAGAAAAGAAAACATCACCTGGCCTTTTGTGTTCCTTTGTTCTTCTACAAACAATTATGTGGACATTAGCATTTTGTTCAGAGAAACATTCATTTAAAAAATATATTTCTAACCAATACCTGCCATTGAGGAGCAAATGTGTATGTGCTATTTTGAAGAACATCCACATCACGGTGGCTAAAATGCCTTTAGCTCATGCATTTGGGATAAAATGAAGTGGAGAAGGAGGAACATTGATTTTCAATGACCATTGTAACTCTGTTTCCATGCTAGACCTTCTGGTGGGGACTCTGGTTGTTCTTGCAAGATTCTACTCCTTTTATTTTAGTTTAGATCATCCTAATATCATAGTCAAGACACATGGAGTAGGAGAGGTTCATAGAAGTCATGTAATCTGGGTCACACCTGGTATTGCCGACAATTTTGTGCACCACAAAGGGTCACCCCACTTCACCAGAGTACCATAGTGCCTGCCAACCAACTACATACTACTATTACGAGAGGTAATCTAGCCACTATTACACTCATACTGGCTAGATTACCTCTCATAATAGTGTCATTGCTAGGAAATATTTAACTTGTGATTGGCAATGATTATGCTTCCTTTTTAGCTTGAACTTATTTCATCAACTAATCTTCTTTCTCTATTTGTTGGGCAGGAGTTTTTTGTTTGTTTGCTTGCTTTCTGTAGTTAGAATTCTACTGTATGTTGGCACTACCTTGTAAGTGACTTCAAGTTTACATCCCTAATTATGATCCAAAATCCAGATCCATTTATCTATAAGTCTTCTTAATAATGTCATATATGAAAGTCCAAAAAGCATCTAAATCTTTACATGAGACAGAGACAAATGAGTAAACAAAAAGCTCTCTCAACTACTTAATCTCACCAAAGTCAACATTTTCCATGACTTTTTCTCTTTTGCTCATGTAACTGGTATATGTTGTATCAGAGAATCTGACTTCTCCTCTAAAAATATCTTGAATCTTTCCATCTCTCTCTCTCTTTTTTTTATTAAATCATAAACACATAGATCATGTATACATTAATGCATTTATGAGGTATAATGTGCTGATTTCATATAAAATTAGGGGTGTTTACATCACACTGGTTAATATATACCTCATCTCGTTTACTTGATTATTGTGTTAAGACATTTATACTCTATACTTAATAGATCTGACATGTACCTTTGTACCATAGTTGTGATCCTACCATTCACCCTTCCTCAATCTGACCTGCCCCCTCCCCTCGCATCCCTGCCCCCTCCTTTATCCTGGGCCATAGTTGTGATCTATTCTTCATATGAAGGTGTGAGTGATTGTAAATTGGTTTCCTAATAGTACTGGCTACATTGGATATTTTTTTTCCATTCTTGAGATACTTTACTAAGTAGGATATATTCCACCTCCATCCATATTTTTTTTAAAAGCTTCTGCACAGCCAAGAACACAGTAAGTAAAACAAGTAGACAGCCCTCAGAATGAAAGAGGATATTTGCTGGTTATGCTTCTGACAAAGGTTGGATAACCAGAATTTATAGAGAACTCAAACTTATTAATAAAAAAAAAGTGAGTAATCCCATTTCATTGTGGACAAGGGACTTAAACAAAAGCTTCTCTGAAGAAGATAGGTGCATGGCCTACAGACACATGAAAAACTGCTCATCATCTTTAATCATCAGAGAAATGCAATCAAAACCACTTTTAGATATCATCTAACTCCAGTAAGAGTAGCTCCCATAACAAAATCCCAAAACTACAGATGTTGGTGTGGATGTGGAGAAAAAGGAACTTCTGCACTGCTGGTGGGTGTGCAAGCTAATACAACCTTTTTCTTTTCTTTTATTAAGTCATATACACATAGATCATGAATACATTTATGCATATGTGGGGTACAATGTGTTGTTTTTTTAATACAATTTGGAGTGCTTAGATCAAACTAATTATATAGCTTTTACCTCATTTACTTGATTATTGTGTTAAGATATTTATGTTCTATACTTGATAGATTTGGCTTGTACCCTTGCAATATGCTCCATAGGTGTGGCCCGTCTGTTTACCCTCCCTCTATCTATTCTTCCTCCTTCCCTCCCTTCCTGCTCCATTTTTCTCCTTCATCCTGGGTTATAGTTGTGATCTATCTTTCATAACAAAGTGTGAGTAAACATAAATTGGTTTCATAGAAGTACTGAGTACATTGGATACTTTTTCTTCCATTCTTGAGATACTTTACTTAGGAAAATATGTTCCATGTCTATCCGTGTAAACATAAAAGAGATAAAGTCTCCATCTTTTTTTAAGGCTGCTTAGTATTCCATGGTATACATATACCAAAATTTATTAATCCATTCATGAGTCGATGGGCATGTGGGATTCTTCCATGACTTGGCTATTAGGAATTGAGTTGCAATGAATAATCTGGTGCAAATATCTTTTTCACAAAGTGATTTTTGGTCTTTTGGATATACTCCTAGTAGAGGAATTGCAGGATCAAATGGTAGGTCTATTTTTAGATCCCTGAGTGTTCTCCAAACTTCTTTCCAAAAGGAATGTATTAGATTGCATTCCCACCAGCAGTACAGAAGTGTTCCCTTTTCTCCACATCCACACCAATATCTGTAGTACACTACCAGACTTCAGACTATATTATAAATCTATAGTGATCAAAACAGCATGGTACTGGCACAAAAATAGAGAGGTACATGTATGGAACAGAATTGTGAACCAAGAGATAAATCCATATACTTATCATCATTTGATCTTTGATAAGCCTATCAAAATATATAAATTGGGGGAAAGACTCCCTATTTAACTAATGGTGCTGGGTGAATTGGCTGGCAACTTGTAGAGGACTGAAACTGGACCCACACCTTTCACCTCTAACAAAAATTGACTGTCACTGGATCAAAAACTTAAACTTAAGATATGAAACCATAAAGATTCTTGGAGAGAGTGCAGGGGAAACACTTGAAGAAATTGGCCTGGGAGAAAACCTTATGAGGAGGACCCCCAGGGCAATTGAAGCAATACCAAAAATACTCTACTGCGTTCTGATCAAACTAAAAAGGTTCTGCACTGCCAAGAACACAGTAAGTAAAGCAAGTAGACTGCCCTCAGAATGGGAGAGGATATTTGCAGGTTACATTTCTGACAAAGGTCTGATAACCAGAATCCACAGAGAACTCAAACTTATTAATAAGAAAAGAACAAGTGATCCCATTTCACTATGGGCAAGAGACTTGAACAGAAGCTTTTCTGAAGAAGACAGGAGTATGGTCTACAGGCATATGAAAAAATGCTCATCATCTTTAATCATCAGAGAAATGCAAATCAAAGCCTCTTTGAGATACTTCTAACCCCAATACATCCCTTTTGGAAAGAAGTATGGAGAACACTCAGGGATCTAAAAGTAGACCTGCCATTGGATCCTGCAATTCCTCTACTAGGTGTATATCCAAAAGACCAAAAATCACTTTATAACAAAGATATTTACACCAGATTGTTCAGTGCAGCTCAATTCATAATAGCCAAGTCACGGAAGAAGCCCAAGTCTCCATCTCTTTCT
>CAUYRH010119830.1:0-10702 GCA_963574655.1 Perodicticus potto
TTGTGGCGGGTGCCTGTAGTCCCAGCTACTTGGGAGGCGGAGGCAGGAGACTCGCTTGAGCCCAGGAATTGGAGGTTGCTGTGAGCTGTGATGCCACAGCACTCTATCCAGGGTGACAGCTTGAGGCTCTGTCTCAAAAAAATAAATAATAAATAAATAAATAAAAGAAACATGTCATACATTCATTAACGGGGGAACTGAGGAGAGTTTGACCTAAAGATGAAAAGAGTTAGACAAGGAACATGAGTGTCCTCTTTTAAAGTTTAAAAAACTGTTCTAAAGAGGAAGAATTAAATGTTTGTATGACTCTCAGAAGAGGTACAAGACTCTGATACAAATTACAGGGGACAGAGTTTAGCCCAGTTTCTAATAATTATAATTACCTGAAAAAAGACATATTCCAGAACGTATTTTAACTATAAAAGATGGAGGCCTGTCCATCAAGAGTGTTGCAGAGGGAAATTATATATGCGTCAAATGTTCTAGAGGAGGTGATCTCCAGAAATATTCTAAAAGCCTTTTCCAACACTGCAATTCTTTGATTTGATGACAACCTTTCTTAGTTGACAATGACTCTTTGTAGCAAATATTTCTATTAAGTTCTACACCTAAAATAGCAAAACATTTTTTTGTGATTTGATGTAAAGCATCTGATAATGTTTCCTTTTTATTTTTGAGACAGCTCTTTACTTAGGCACTCAGTATTGATAAAGTATTTTGCTTAGTTCATTGTTGATACACTGATTCAGAATTAAGGAGAGCATTTATTGCCTCTGAATTTAGATAGTCTAGAGAACTAAACATAAATATCTCTAATATAAATAACAGTATAAATAGATCCACAAGAGGAAAAGGGATGGCCTAATAATATCTGATATTCCTATTTGGTTTTTCATTTTTTCAAAGGACTTTGATTCATTATTACGTTATCACAACAACCCTGTACATTATCTCTACTTCATAGATGAGAGAATTGAGGATTGATGAGACTGTCACTCAGATAAAGGTAGAACCTTAATTTAAATCTTATTTTATCGGCTCGGTGCCTGTGGCGCAACAGGCTAAGGCACCAACCACGTATACCTGAGCTGGCAGGTTCGAATCCAGCCCGGGCCCGCCAAACAACAATGACGGCTGCAACCAAAAAATGGCCGGGCGTTGTGGCAAGTGCCTATAGTCCCAGCTAGTTGGGAGGCAGAGGCAGGAGACTCACTTGAGCCCAGGAATTGGAGGTTGCTGTGAGCTGTGATGCTACAGCACTCTATCCAAGGTGACAACTTGAGGCTCTGTCTCAAAAAAGAAAAAAAATAAATAAGTCTTGTAAAGTTAATGTTTTCTTTTTTTTTTTTTTTTTTTTTTTTGTGACAGTCTCACTATGTCGCCCTCAGTAGAGTGTCATGGCGTTACAGCTCACAGCAACCTCAAACTCTTGGGCTTAAGTGATTCTCTTGCCTTAACCTCCCAAGCAGCTAGGCCCACAGGTGCCCACCACAACACTCAGCTATTTTTTGGTTGTAGTTGTCCAGGCTGGGTTCAAACCTGCCAGCTCTGGTGTATGTGGCTGGCACCCTAGCCACTGAGCTACAGACGCTGAGCTTTTTCTGTTAGATGAGAAAATCATAGGATAGTCATAACTATACTGTGTGTGGCACTGCTACCTGAGTGGCTATTCTGTTTGGAAAGTGTAGTTCTTGGACAGGTCACTGCTAAATGAAAGATTAAGAAAAAGGGACTAAATCTGAGAATGGAGTACTTTAATGAAATAAGAAGTGAGAGATGTAACCATAAGCTTTAATGGCTTTTGAGCAATCTGTGTAAAGAACAAAAGCAGGAACCTAAAGAGCTGTGTTCTGGTTCTAGTGCGGAGTCTCACTCTGTCACACTGGATAGAGTACCATGGCGTCATAGCTCATAGCAACCTCAAATTCTTGGGTTCAAGTGATGCTCTTGCCTCAGCCTCCAAAGGGGCTGGGACTATAGGCACCTAGCACAATGCCCAGCTAGTTTTTCTATTTTTATTGGAGACAGGATCTCACTCCTGTTCAGGCTGGTCTTGAACTTGTGAGCTCAAGCAATCCACCGGCCTCAGCCTCCCAGAGTGCTAGGATTATAAGCGTGAGCAACCCACCCAGCCATTCAGTCATCTCTTAACAGAAACTATAGGTGGCAGATCATCTGCTGAACTCAAGAGATAGAAAAATGATAACCAGTTTTCATGTCCAAAGAACTTTTGCCATATAAGGAAGAGGTAAAGAGACAATAACAATCAGAATACAGTGAGTTAAGTGCCTTGTAGTATTAAATGCTGGAGAAACCCAGAGAAAGACTGGCTATTGCTGGGGCACTACTGTGGAAGATTTCAGAATTGTCATTTGAATAGGATCTTAAAAGATGAGTAAATGTTGAGTAATTTAATCTTTGAGATACTAGGGAGTAACAGAGAAGAAGAAAAGTGATGGCATGAAAATGAAGAAAAGTCAGTCTGAGCCAAGAATGAGAAAGATGAGGATCAAAAACAAGTCCTTGGAATTGCTGGAAATTTTATTCATTCAGTAAATATTTGAGAACAATGGAGAGTCCCAACATATAGGGTCATTGTGATCGTTTTGAGAATAACATATTTGAGGAAAGAAATTAACTATAATCTGCTAAGATGAGAAAATGAATAATAGATGAGAAAATAAAGTCAGCAAGAATAGATTACTCTGTCAGGAAATCTGAGGAAAGCAGAGATTAGGGGTTCAGTGCCTGTAGCACAGTGGTTACGGCACCAGCCACATACACCAAGGCTGGCGAGTTCGATCCCGGCTGGGGCCAGCAAAAACAACAATGACAACTGCAACAAAAAATAGCCATGCCTTGTGGCGGCTGTCTATTGTCCCAGCTACTTGGGAGGCTGAGGCAAGAGAATCACTTAAGCCCAAGAATTCAAGGTTGCTGTAAGCTGTGACTCCACAGCCCTCTACCAAGGGCAACATAGTGAGACTATGTCTCAAAAAAAAAGAAAGAAAGAAAGAAAGAAAGCAGAGATTAGGGAGATAGCTTGAATGGATAGACAGAAGAATTTATTAAATAATAGATATCACTTATTTAAAGTATCTGACTTTGAGCAAATCTCTTAATATCTGTAAAACAAGGATAATGCTTGCTCTATCTGACTTACAGCGATGTTATAAAGTAGTACATGCCAACTCACTTTAAAAACCATAGCTGTTCAAATGTATTATGCTTGCTATTATATTATTTTAATCATTATTTATATTGATTGCTTTCTGTTTTGCAAATTCGTAGGTGTCAGAAAAGCCCAAGTCTTAGTGATTGTTTTTCACTCCAGCTTAGGCATCTGAAAGGCTTTTCTCCACAATTCTGGGAAGTAGTCATGACTGTGAAGTGACAACAGAGGAAGCCCCCTAGATGACACGTAGGTCCCATTTGAAAATCAGAATCAGAGTTCAGGCACAGTGTCTCATACCTGTAATCCTGGCCCTCTGGGAGACTGAGGCAAGTGGATGACCTGAGCTCAGGAATTCAAAACCAGTCTGAGCAAGAGCGAGGCCCCATCTCTACTGAAAAATAGAAAAACTAGCTGGGCGTGGTGGCACATGCCTGTAGTCTCAGCTACTTGAGAGGCTGAGGCAAGAGGGTCTCCTTTTTTTTTTTTTTTTTTTGTTGAGACACAGTCTCACTTCATCGCCCTCAGTAGAATGCCGTGGCATCACATAGCTCACAGCAACCTCCAACTCCTGGGCTTAGGTGATTCTCTTGCCTCAGCCTCCTGAGTAGCTGGGACTACAGGCACCCGCCACAACGCCCGGCTGTTTTTCTGTTTTGCAGTTCAGCCGAGGCTGGGTTTGAACCCACCACCTTCTGTGTATGGGGCCGGCGCCCTACTCGATGAGCCACAGGCGCTGCCTTTTTTTTCTTTTTTTTGAAACAGAATCTCACTCTTATCGCCCTTGATAGAGTGCTGTGGTGTCACAGCTCACAGCAACCTCCAGCTCTTTGGCTAAGGTGATTCTTCTGCCTCAACCTCCTGAGTAGCTGGGACTCCAGGCGCCCACCATGACACCTGGCTATTTTTTTGTCATTGCAGTTTGGCCTGGGCCAGTTCCTTACTCACTGAGCCACAGGCATCGCCCACAAGAGGATCTCTTGAGCCCAAGAGTTTGAAGTTGCTGTGAGATATGAAGATGCCACAGTACTCCAGCCAGAACACAGAGGGGGAAAAAAAGAAATCAAAATCATCTTTGGTTTTGTTTTTATTTTTTAAAAGGCTTATTATAATTTGAGGGAGTTGATTTCCCTCTCAATACTGTAGTATTTTTTAAAACTAGGTGAAATTCAGGAATCTCCAAGTGTAGATGTTGATAGGCTTCGAGGCAAATAGCCCTGTGCTTCCAAATAACATGAAAGAAATAGTGGCTCTTTCAGGAACATGCTCTTGGAAAAGGGCCTTGTATTATCTCTTCTTAAACGAGGTGTTGGGCAGCAAATAAAAATGCAAAGGGAGTCTCTAAGTATCTCTTTGGATATGTCTCTTCTAGCTTGTTTCTAACCAGTTTCAGGTTCATAACTGCCCATGCTGGTTGGATATTGGACCTACTAGAAAAAGAAAGGTTTGTTTCGTTGTTTGACTTTGCTAGTGAGAAGGCTGTGTTATATTTCAAATACTGATCTTTTTCTCATTACTAAATTACTTGCCTCCACTGTTTCCCAGGCCAGTTTGAATTTTGATTGTGTACTTTCCAAACACAGTAACTTTGCCAGCACCAGAGTATTGTTTCACAGGGATATCACCACTGATTACAGTGCTGCATATTATATTTCAAGGATACTGAAACCTGGTTTCTCAGGGATCCATTTATATTTTCTCATCTTGTCCCCTATAAATGGGAAAATTACCAGGAAATTATTGGGTGGGGGAATATGTTTAAATGTGAATTAAAATTGATTCTTAAGAGTGTACTAAATGACAGGATGCTCTGTATAACGAACACTAGAGCAGAAGAAGCATAGGAGGGCTTTGACAGAAGTGGTATTTAAGAATTAATGAAAGTGGGAATAAGAGAAAGAAATGAGTTCAGAAAACGAACCAGGAGGAGAGAGTTTTAGAGGGGAATGATCATAATTTCAGTGTTAAAAGATAGGAAGAAGAAGAAGAAAAATCCATACCCCAAAACTAGGAAAGAAAGAAAAAACCACCAATATACACTCCATTGTTTTCTGCTAGTCATTATAGCTGCTTCCCCTTAAAGGAATGAGAAGGAAGAGACTTTTCTTTATGCCTGTGACCTTGGTATTGAAACTTTGCCTCATATTGCTCTGGTCTGCCATGGTAAACATTAGCATATACCATTATATGCTTAGTCAGCCATTTTGCCCCAAAACTCAACTTGAAATTACTCAGTCACATACACATGTATAATTTACAAGTGCTCTGTCAACTCATGAATTCAAACAATGCAGAATGGGCTTATAAATTCTAATGTTTTTACCTGCAATTCAGCTGATTGACTTACCTGTTCTCCTTAGGGAGAGTGGAGAAGGGGGCACCTGTGGCTCAGTGAATAGTGTATATGGGACGCCAGCCCCATATACAGAGGGCGGCAGGTTCAAACTTTGCCCTGGCCAGACTGCAACAAAAAAATAGCCGGGCATTGTGGCGGGCACCGGTAGTCCCAGCTATTCTGGAGGCTAAGGCAAGAGAATCGGCTAAGCCCAAAAGATGGAGTTTGCTATGAGCTGTGATGTCACAGCACTCTACCGAGGGCAACAAAATAAGACCCTGTCTCTAAAAAAAAAAAAAGAAAGAATGTGGGGGAGAGGGTTGGTTTGTTGGTTTGTTTTTCTAAGCTCCAGCTTTAAGTTACCCTTCCTACAGCCTGCTGAACCCTGAAAGCTGCTGTTTTGGTTTGTTTCCTAGACACTCTTCAATAAGCCTTGCTTTCAGGCTGCTCAGCTTGAAAGAGAATTCTAATCAACCCTTCTGATTTGTTCTCTGATGCTTAGGGTGGTTCATTATATTTGAGTGCCGATTATGTGCTGAGCACTGAGAAGAGAAAGATAATAGTGTGAGTAGAACTTGCCTTGCAAACTTACGTATACACAGTACACTCTGATAAGTACTATGACACAGGTAGTGTCAAGTGGCCAGGATAGGCAGTAACACTGGAACAGACAGCACTCTGGAGAATAGAATGGATACACAGAGGCTGGACTCCGTCTTCCTCTGATAAACTTTGATATTCCATCTCTGTTATACCTGCTGGCTTCCTGGTTGCCTGTTGATTTCCTGTTCTTTATCAAAATGTCCTTTCTGTTACCACTACCTCCTATCTCATCCTTCTCTATTGTCCTTAACCTATTAGCTCTTTTGGGGGGGAAGGGGAGTATAGTCTCACTCTTTTGCAACCAGGCTAGAGTGCCATGGCATCAGCCCAGCTCACAGCACCCTCTAACTCCTAGGTTAAGCAATCCTGCCTCAGCCTCCCAAGTAGCCAGTGACAGGGCTAAATGTAGGGACCCACTCAAATAGAACCTTCCTGCCCAGGAAGGAATGAATGCACCAATCTCTACTCCTTCAAACTCTTATATTCCCACCCACCTTAACCCACGTGCTAACTTCTTTTTGGAACTCAACCCACTTGCACCCAAGTGAATAAAGGCCACGTTGCCCACACAGAACTGGGACTCTACTTCCTTTTGTTCTTGTCTCAGAATAACCTCTTATTTTTGGTTCTTTTTTTTTTTTTAAGAGACAGAGTCTCACTTTGTTGCCCTTGGTAGAGTACCATGGCGTCACAGCTCATAGCAACCTCCAACTCTTAGGCTTAGGCACTTCTCTTGCCTTAGCATCTCAAGGAGCTGGGACTACAGGCGCCCACCACAACGCCCAGCTATTTTTTTGTTGCAGTTTGGCCAGGACCAGGTTCGAACCTGCCACCCTTGGTATATGGGGCCAGTGCCTTACTCACTGAGCTACAGAAGCTGCCCTCATTTTCAGTTCTTAACTTCTCAGCTGGGACTACAGGCACCTGCCACAATGCCCAGCTAATTTTTTCTTTTTTTTTTTGAGACAGAGCCTCAAGCTGTCACCCTAGATAGTGCCGTGGCATCACAGCTCATAGCAACCTCCAATTCCTGGGCTCAAGCAAGTCTCCTGCCTCTGCCTCCCAAGCAGCTGGGACTACAGGCACCCGCCACAACACCCGGCCATTTTTCGGTTGCAGCCGTCGTTTGGTGGGCCCAGGCTGGATTCGAACCCACCAGCTCAAGTGTACATGGGGCACCTTAGCCCATTGAGCCACAGGTGCCGAGCTGAATTTTTTTTTTTTCTATTTTTAATACAGGCAGGGTCTTATTCCTGCTCAGACTGGTTTTGGACTCCTGAGTTTAAGGGATTCTCTTGCCTCAGTCTCCCAGAGTACTCTCAGGTGTAAGCTACTGCACCTGGCCTACTAGTTCATTTTTTAAAAATCAGTAATACCCAAACCTATTTACAAAGCGTAAGCTTTAAACAGTCCTCAGAAATGTGTATGTGGGGCAGCGCCTGTGGCTCATCAAATAGGGTGCTGGCCCCATATACCGAGGGTGGCAGGTTCAAACCCAGCCCGGCTGAATTGCAAAAAAAAAAAGAAATATGTATGTGTAAGGGTGAAAGGACTTTTTTAATTGAACACTTACACAGGACTAGATGAAGAACTTGTTGAGAACAGCAGTCTGTTCTTCCTAACCCCTAGACGCTGTCACTGTCAAAGAAGCAGGGGTTCGCGTCTAATCCTTCACAGATCAATATTTTTGTAAGATATAATAAAGTGAATTAATAGAAAAGTGACATAAAAGTAAGGAAAAACTATTATTAGAATCAACATACAAATTACTTGGCTGAATTGCTGTTAAAAATCTTAACAGGTCACAGACTGGTAGCAAGTGGATTTACAGACCAGATCAGTCTGGGGACTACATTCTGAGAAGCATAACTATGGAATTCCCAACATGACTTGTGCCAGATACATAGTAGTACCTCAATACATGTTTGGACAATAAATATTATCAGTGAGATGGTTAGAGTGATTATAGTAAATCTTCAATTCTTAAAATCAAACTGTAAGTTTTTTAATCCCCATTAAAGAAATGAAGAATATCATTTAGCGATAGAAAAGCAGGGAATGGGGCAGTGCCTGTGGCACAGTGGGTAGAGTGCCGGCCCCATATAGCGAGGGTAGCAGGCTCAAACCCAGCCCCAGCCAAATTGCAACAAAAAATAGCCGGGCGTTGTAGCAGGCACCTGTAGTCCCAGCGACTCGGGAGGCTGAGGCAAGAGAATCACCTAAGCCCAGGAGTTGGAGGTTGCTGTGAGCTGAAACACCACAGCACTCTACTGATGGTGATAAAATGAGACTCTTGTCTCAAAAAAAAAAAGAAAAGAAAAGCACGGAATCTACTTCTTAATAGTCACACACATAGCTGTACTTAAAGAATACAATTATTTTAAATATTTTGTTCCTAGCTTAAATTACTACAACTTCAATAACTTGCTATAGCTCACACCTGTAATTATAACACTTTGGGAAGCCAAGTGGGGAGGATTTCTTGAGCCTAGGAGTTTGAGGTTATAATGAGCTATAATTGTGCCACTGCACTCAGCCTGGGTGACAGTGAGACCCTGTCTCTAAAAAAATAAAATAAAATGATACATCATTCTTAGTCTTACTTTTTTTTCTATAGGCCCCCTCTTGTGTTCAGGTCATCCTCATTCTTTACAAAGCATATCCCAAAAAAACATTGGAAGGACTATTTCTGTGGTACATTAGAGAAGAGGAGGTGCTTGCCTTTCTCATCTTCTCATCAGTTCCTTCAGCTTTTTCAGCTCTGGAGGAGACATGCCCTCACAAAAATACTCCAGACCCTGCAGCTGCCTGAAGCCACTCTCTTCCCAAAGGTACATAGTATAGACAGATTTCTGTCTGAATGCTAGCTGTTATTTACCAACTGTGAGTTCCTGAGAAAGGTACTTAACCTCTGTGAGCACCACTATTTCATGCGGGTGTGAGTATTAAACAAGATAAAATTGAAAAATAGAGGGGCTCTTAGCACACCACTTGGCATATATGTTGAGTGTAGATACTCAAATATTAGTTGTTTTACCCTGCGTCCTCTTCCTTTGAGGACTACTTTTAAGCTATGAATATAGCTAGGTACCGGATGAGGCTGGAAATATTGTTTGCTTTTTCCCTTGTACTGTCTACACTTAATCAAGTTAAGACTGTTAGGAAGCTAGCCCTGAGAAATGCAAAGGAGTTAAGACCCTTTTTTTTTTTTTTAAGTTTTCAGCCGGGGCTAGGTTTGAACCCTCCACCTCCAGCATATGGGGCTGGCGCCCTACTCCTTTGAGCCACAGGCACCGCCCAGGAGTTAAGACTTTTTAAAATCTATGTTATAGATTTGATAATCTATGGTATTGATTATATATTGATAATGAACTGTAGGATAAGAACTTTTATAGCCATTGTTAGGCTAATACAGTCACTTGGATTTCCCTTTGCCTTTGGAGATTTTATAGAAACTCAGAGAATAGAATCTCAGTCTTAGACTCATTTCTGTCCTCTCAATTCTGATATACTCAAGGACCAGGTTGTCAGGCCACTCTTTTTCATCTGAATGTAAAAGAAATCGACCTTTCAAATGGTACTACATCTGTTACTTGTATATTGTTGTGGCTTTATTAATTTTTTATATAGTTTTATGTGGTTCAGTAATTTCTAGAAAGCTTGCCTGAGCTAGAATATAGTGTCTGTAGTCCTACAACTTATTCTCTTTGTAAATATACCTTTTACACATGAAGGATATATTAAAAAGATCAAGAATCTGGAATCTCAAAAGTACATGAGTTCTCGGCTTGACGCCTTGGCTCAACGGGCCACCTGAGCTGGCGGGTTCAAATCCAGCCTGGGCCCGCCAAACAACAACGACAGCTGCAACCAAAAAATGGCCGTTCATTGTGGCGGGCGCCTGTAGTCCCAGCTACTTGGGAGGCAAAGGCAGGAGACTTGCTTGAGCCTAGGAATTGGAGGTTGCTACGAGCTGGGATGCCACGGCACTCTCTCCAGGGTGACAGCTTGAGGCTCTGTCTCAAAAAAAAAAAAGTATATGAGTTCTGACCTATGGAATACACTAGTCGTATACTCTGAGTTGGGATTCCATAACCTCAAAAGGTATATGGAATATATGTATATGGAAGTCCGCTGTCCTGGATGGACTACTACTCTTGTACCATGAGTTTAGAAATCATGATTTATTCATCTTGTACTTCCTAGTCTCTTCCTGATACAAACTGGGCATGCAAGATAGTTAAGAGTATTATATTAATGTTAAAAGCAAAGATACTGGCTCAGCGCCTGTGGCTCAATGGGCTAAGGCACCAGCCACGTACACCTGAGCTGGCGGGTTCAAATCCAGCCCGGGCCGGCCAAACAACAGTGACGGCTGCAACCAAAAAATGGCCGGGCATTGTGGTGGGCGCCTGGAGTCCCAGCTACTTGGGAGGCGGAGGCAGGAGACTAGCTTGAGCCCAGGAATTAGAGGTTGCTATGAGCTGTGATGCCACAGCACTCTACCCAGGGTTGCAGCTTGAGGCTCTGTCTCCAAAAAAAAAAAAAAGCAAAGATATTGGAATCAGGCAGTAAAAACAACTTTTGCTCTT
>CAUYRH010119832.1:0-10594 GCA_963574655.1 Perodicticus potto
ACAATGATGGCTGCAACTAAAAAAATGGCCAGACGTTATGGCGGGCGCCTGTAGTCCCAGCTACTTGGGAGGTGGAGGCAGGAGACTCGCTTGAGCCCAGAAGTTGGAGGTTGCTGTGAGCTGTGATGCCACAGCACTCTATCCAGGGTGAGAGCTTGAGGCTCTTTCTCAAAAAAAAAAAAAAAAAAATAAGTATGTGAGGTAATGCATGTGTTAATTTAGACATTCCACAATATATACATATTTCAAAATATCATTTTGTACATGATAAATACATATACTTTTTGTCAATTAAAATTTTTTTAAAAAGCACAAATCTGTTTAAAGCATAGGCTCAAGAGACTGGCAAAATTTATTACCCATACCTCGTCTATTTCAATTATTCACAACCATGTGACTAAAACCTATGGGCTATTTAAGGGATGAATAATAAAAGTGATGAACATAAATTCAATGCTGGATTAATGGCCACACATATTAAGACCACCTATTTTTTAAAAACTGAAATCTTTAGGAGGAGGTAACATTGAACCAAATTAGCAAAATCAAAGGATAGAGAATTATGCAGCACCGAGGAGTTGAAATTTTAGACTTTGGGGATTAAAACAGCTATGGTTAATACATTTTAATGCCTTATCTCTTGTCTCTACCTTTTGCTTTTATATACACATCCACTCCCTTAAATCTGTAAGGATTTTTTAAGTTTTTAGGAAGCTACTTCTTAGCCAGACATGGAGTATTAGGACTGCAAAATAGTTACAATACTAATTATTTTCCCTTGGACATGTAATTTGAAACTATTCATTGTCAAAACAGCTGGTTACAAAAAAAAAGAAAAAGAAGGAAAAGAGAGAGAGAGCAGAAAATCCTGAGAATAAACATAAATAACATTATAAAACTTGTTTTATTAAATAAATCAGCATTTATTTCTAAAACACACACACAAAATGACTTTTTTCTTTAAATGATAGCAATCCAGTAGGGCAACTGACTAAATGAAATCAGATGAACATGCCAGAGCTTTCACCACATGGCAGAATTTATAAGGCAAATGGGGCAGAGGACACGGAATTGGCTTTTTTAAGGTCCATGCTAATTAAGGTATTCTGTCACACTAAGATCATCTGAGGTCTCACTCTTTACAAATAATGCCAATCCTAACTTTACAAAAGAAAAGAAACCTCCAAGACTGGTTTTCAAATTTGACTGCATAGTGAACCAACTGAAGCAGTAAAAGAATACTGATACCTGAGAAACACCCCAGAGTCTCTGGTTTAATTGGCTTGGTTAGTGGTCAGGATATCAGGATTTTTGAAAGCTTCCCAGGTGACTCTGGTTTGCAGCCCACGTTGACATCCCTTGCCCTAATGAATCACATTACCCCACAGATATGTTTGATTCTGCCTGCACTGTTTTGAAATGCTTTGAAATATATTTCAAAGTTAAAAAATTTTACATAAATATCAAGATTTGGGGTTTCACTTACCAAAGGAAAGCACGTGAGCCCAAATTCCTCCACACAACAGTTAGCTGGATTTGAATAGCAGGCACCTCAGGAGTGAGCCCTTTTGCCCCTGTGATCCACACCCCACACCCATCTCTGCATTCTTACAGCTGGCTTCTTCCACTTAGAAGCCTTCATGGACCTATAAGCATTCTAACTTGGAACCCTCATTCTAAAATTGCAGAACAGGACTGAGATTTAAAATTTGCTAGAGGAAAACCATGTGGTTCAGACAGAATCAGCAGCATTTGAAAAGTACTCAGTAATTTAAGGGCAGCTAGAAAAAATTGGACACCAAACAGTCAACAAGGTTTATGACTAAGTACTTTGCCACCCATTATGAGTAATAAATAAAAATAATGCACTACTCCAGTCTTTAGAAAGTTTATATCCTAGTTGACAGAACAATATCAAACATGAAAGAATTCAATATTAACACAGAATACTTTATAATTAAATTGGCAATACAAACTAAATACTCACGAGTTTCATAAAAGAGCTTGATCTTTTCCTTCCAGGAATACTTTTTGAACACTTGGGATTTTGTCCTGTACCTTGGTGGGCTAGTACAATTAAAATAGAAAACAGAGGGAATATTCCTGAGACCAGAAAGGGATGAGCCAACCAGAAGACATTCATATCAATCTTCCTCAGGTGGAAAGTGGGCAGGGGGCGGGGGACAGGAGAGTAGAATGAGAAACTTACAGGAACTGGCAACATGGCCCGATTGCACCAGGCAGAGGAATTCATTTAAATAATGTTTAAATGCTTTGAGGTCTTGGAATTGTTTAAAACTTTTTCTTATTTTCTTTTGCTGGTTGTTTGCTCAGGCAACAAGCGACATGATTAAAGGTAAAAGGGAAAGCAAGGAGCAAATCCTTCCTGATCAACTTACTCTGCTAGACGCTGCGAATACAATAGCCCACTTATCCTCATTAACACCCTGGAAAGCAAATTTTATTATCCATTAGAGAAATGAGTAAACAGACTCAAAGGATAATTAACTTCCCAGGTGGCACAGTTAAGAAATATTAGGTAGGACAAGTTTTTCTGATCCAAATCTTTTGCCCTTCAGATTGTACCACAAACTTAACCTACCCTTAACCCGAAGGATGGCTGTAAATGAGTAAGGTCTGAACAAGAAGGACTAATTGAAGCTATTACAGGCATCCGAGACAGAGCAAACAAGAATTTCAGATCTTAAGAAATTATCCAAGTCATTGCAGTATCACAACTAAAACCTTCTCGGTTATTTTAAGAATCAAACAGTGAGTCATTGGGGATCCTCATACACAGCTTAAATTGTGTAAATAAAAACTAGGTCATGTTTGGGTGTAAAGTTATCCATAAAAGAATTCATTAATAGTAATTACTGAGTGTTTTGCTCATTCATGTCTTCCAAAAACATTTGAAAACATATTATAGGCCTTGGAGATGCAGACAGTTATCAACATGGACAAGTCCCAATTTTGCAATATAGAGTCTAGTGAGAAGTGAGGGGAGGAAAGAGATGGAGAGTAAATAATGAATGAAAATGCACGCTAACTCATGCAGCGGTGAGCGCTGTGATGGGAATTTTTAAAATTTTTCTTGAAAAGGTTACTGCAGTGCATCTCAAACTGTGATGTGCATACAAATCACCTGGGGAGCTTGTTTAACTAAAGACTCTGATTCACCAAGGAAGGATAGTGCCCAAGAATGGATTTGTTGCAAGCTACCAGGGAATGAAGAAGCTGCTAGACAAAGAACCATACGTGGAGTGTGAAGATTCTGGATTGTTGGGGTTGGGACAAGTGAAGCAATGAACCTACGCTAGGCAGAGACATTGAAGGGAACACTAGAATTTTGACATGGTTCAAAACTTACAAAGGAATTCTTATTTCCCCCTGTTGACTATTTTGAATATTTTTTAAAAAATCAAATCTCAAATTCTTTCAAATGTGTTTGTCACCCCTACTTTGCTAGTATCTATTATGTAATACTCTCTGAAGGACGTGAAGCAGCCAACCATCGGGATTCTCCATGCTACACAGAAGAAATAGGGAGCAAACACGTGTAATCAAAAATGTCTTAGAAAGGAAAGGCGTGTGGCTGCAGTTTAATGATGGGATGGAGGAGTAACTTGATACAAGAGGGAGACAGGGCAGCTGGACCATGTACAACTTTCCAGGCCATAGCAAAGAGTTTAGGTTTCATTTTGCATGGAAAAGGAACCAGTGAATTATTTTGAAGCAGAGGAATTTATGATCTCACATTTTAAGGGGCAGAGTCAAGCTGCTATGGACTCTAGGACTATCTGACAGAAAGGCAAAGGCATGAATGAGGAGACTGGTGAAGAGGCTGAGCTAGATGTTCCCATCAGAGCCAATGGTGGCTACTATAGATGTTAGCAATGAAGATGGTTTGAAGTAGAGAACTTTCAAGAACTGTGAAACGTCGCTACCTTAACTGCAGTCTACCAGGTTAGGCTTCCATGGCTTCAAGGTTGCTGTCCAAAGACACGAGAGTCCTGATTCAGAAACAAAGGACTTTATCACTCACAGCCACAGCAGTAGCCAGAGTCTCAGCATTGATGTGGGTGCTTTGAGTCCAAATTTCCACAAGGCAATGCAAAGTGACACCCTCATAAGCAGTTCTCAAGACAAGACCAGTATTAGTTTTCTTTTTGGCTTAGGATCCAATATACCACAGCACATCACTATTACTGATCTTATACTTATTTAAAATGTTAATAGTGTGTTCGTCATGGGTTTTTCATTAATTTTGATTTCTTAAAATATTGCATTAAAATAGTATTTGTCTTGACTACTGAATTTCCCCCTTAAATTTGCATCTGAAGCAGGTGCCCCATCTGTCTCACCCTCCTCCCAGCCCTGCCTTCCCCCTGACAGGTCTAAATAGAGTGGTGATTTGTCTGTCTGTAACCAACAAAGCATAAAAATTTGAGTTCATCCCCTTCTCAAGTTCTTCAGTATACTTAGTCTGGGAGTTAGAGACTTCAGCCTCCCTTAGGGATGGGGAAACCTTGGTCCCAACCTTAAGTGCCGTTTTCCTTAAGGTAGCTAAAATCAGGGTAGAGCATGAAGGCAGAATCGGGTAGCCTAGAAAGAGAACAGTCCCATGCCGGTAATCAAAGACATATTTGCTTTCATTTTCAAGCATGCATACTCATAGCTTTTTAAGCATTCATTTTTAAGCAAGCATACTCATAGCTCAACCAAAGGAAAGTCCAATGTTTTTGTGTATCCAAAAGCCTAAATTGGATAACAGAATCATCATTGCTATCACTATTCACTCCAACTTTGGTGACTTATTGACTCAGAAAACAGAATCTATAGCTTGTTGGCTGGGACTCAAACTTCAATTTGGCCTTGATTCACACAACAGTAACTTTCTGTTATCCACCTTAATTCAGGGCATTTGCTATCTCGATATGATGATATTTCTTAGGATATTACCTAGATTTCTCTGTATCAGTTTCTCATTCTTTAACACGATGCCTTTGTCAACAGTGTAAACCCACTGTAGGCAAGAGCACAAACACCAGTGTCTTATCTATGGTTTCCCAGAAAGTCTTTCTATCTCAGGGAAATCTCATTACGAGGACCAAAACTCCTTTTCGTAGCCAGGTTCTGCTGCAAAAAACTCCGAGACCTTTGACTGTCACCTTGGAATGGATCTAAATTTGGCATGAGAGACGACAGCAGGGGATGAGCCCTAAGAAGTGCCAGCTGTTGTCATCTCTTTCACAAGCATTATGTGTCCTGCTCACCCCCTACCCCCAGCATCCCAAGGGAACCAGCCAGTTCAAATGATTCACCTGGTTTCTGCCTTCTCTGAAAGTCTTTCCATGATCAGTGCAGTAAATGTCTCTGAGACTTCCGTATGAAAGGGCACGTAACTTTCTGCCCACCCACTAGAACAAATTTTAGTAGTAGTTGTTTCTGAACAACTGAATGCAGTTGTGGAGGAAATCCACTCCAGATTACCCCGAGAGGACAATGGGCAACAGTCAGGGCATTGGTCCAGCAGCTCTCTTAGCACCGACTTCCTGTTTACTCAGCCTTTGACCTCCCTACAGCCTCCTCGTTTATAGGCAATTCAGTGGAGCACTATTTGTTTCTGGTTAGCTGTATAATTTAGTCAACATATTTGCTCCTGATTTCCATGTATTTCTCTCAAATCTTGTTAATCAGCCCTTGAGGCCCTCATATTTCCTTTCTGAAAAAGCCATATCTCTGTTGGCATATCATCCTCACTGCCAAAACTGTCAGACTATAGTGTCTGGGATTTTACTCTACTCATAAGCTAACAAGTTAGCCTGCCACGGTTTTATTGATGCAGACAAAAAGGACTTTGTGACTCACAGCTACAGCAATAGTTGGAGTGTCAGCACTCACACAGTTTCCCTGGGTGCGTCTTCTGCAGGGCGAAACAAAGTGGGCCAGGTGACTCCTGCACAGTCAGTGGGTTGCCTTGTATGAGAGGAACTCTGAGGAAACATGAATCTTTTATGATGGATGTCATGCTGCCCCTTTCCTGGAAAGGTAGGCCCTACCTTCTAAAGCTCTTTGCTCTACATATATCCTTAAAAAGACAGCCTGGAACAAAGGCAGCCAGGGCCTTGCTCACAAGACAACATGAGAGACTCGCAGGGAATTATCTGCCAACAGAAACAGCGGAACTTGCTGCTGGACTGAATATGGGGTGTAAGGGCAATAGCAAAATCAAGGATGGCTTCCGGGTTTTTGTTTTGCACAATTTGTTTTGTTTTGTTTTGTCACTCAAACAAGGACACTTGGGGAAAACAATCAGCTTTTGCTTCCATATTAATTATAATATTCCTATCTCATACCCAAAAGAATATGTCAAGGTGAATTTTTAAGTCTGAAAGCCCACAGGATAGGTGAAAACTAGCAATAAATATTTGACACTGTCAAATATAGGAGGCATTTAAATCATGGCATTCAATGAGATCTTGAAAAGAAGAGAGTGCAAAACAGAGGCCTGGGACACTCGAGCACTTACATCATGCAGAAGAGATGACTAGAAGGAGCCACCACTGAGGGATGGGCGTGACCAGGAGGCCAAAGGAAGGGAGTGAGTGTGTCAGATGTTGCTGGAAGGCTGAAGAAGATGAAAACAGAGCAGCATGGACTGGTAGTGTACAGAGAGACAGAATACAGAATTCTAGTAGACTTTTCGGAGTGTGACTTACTGAAGGAACCAGTCAACCCAAACTCTGAGGCTGATACTTGGGTCTTATAGTTTATACACCTTATTTATTCATTATAACAAGGTATAATGAATAAATATGGTACATAAACTATCATAAAAATGCAACTTTAGTTCTACGCCCTTTAGTATTCCATGAAGATAATCAACCCCCCCCAACCCTTGGATGGAAATTCCAAGAGACACATTCGAACCCTGAGTGTTCACCACCTGTGAGGCCCCATCCTGGTGCTGGGGATGGAGCAAAGAGCAAAAATTCTCATAACCTTGGGAGGCCTGTGGACTTGTACACTCTTAGATAACATATGGTCCTACAGTATATTTCAATTGAAAATTATCTCTGTTAAGAAATTGAAGTGGCTACTGCTGTGCAATCATCAGAACTGTTGTAACATTCAACCTCGTTTCCTCCTGAGGCCTGGCCAGCCTCAGGCTGGGGGTCAGCAGTGGTTGGCTTCTCCTTCCTCCATGTTCATGCTCCTCAGTCCACCCACGCACTTTCCCTCTCAGCCCCGACTAAAGTGATGATAAAGGAGGAGGACGGTTCTTTGAGGCAGGATGGCTTTGTGACCTCTAAGTCTGTAAGTGGTCAAAGAGATCCCCTTCAGGTGACGGAAAAATGTTTTTGTGAGATCTTCGCAAGTTCCCCTCTAGGAGTGAGTTGGCTGACATTCTCTCTGGTGGCTCCAGCTCATTCCCAGGACCTCCAGCTGTATCCCCCTCCAGACATTTTCTCCTTTCTCCAGGTCTCCAGACTTCTCCACACAGGACCAAGAATATCCATGATGGCTTCCACGTGGTCCATCTTGTCCATGCCATGATCAGATCTTTCTCTGCGATACATTTTTGGAGTAAAGGACTACCTCAAGACAGTAGCAAGTTTCTGTGAAATGCCACTAAAGCAGCTAGCCTTTTCTCACCTTGCAGCTTTCAAAGACATGAGTTAGGCCCCAATCCAGGGCATCCTCTTCCTAGAGAAACACCTCAAACTTTCTGTAAGTGGCCACACTGCAACTCCCTTCACTAACCTTTAAGTGAGGAGATAGAACTCATCGGATGGCTTTTTCCAAGATAGTCTCCTCCTAATCCTCTCCTCGCTCCTGTTCTTATAATGTCTTAACATGCGTAAAGAGTTTCAAGCATCACAAGTTCTTAGAAAGGGTATCCTTGAAAATTTTTGCACCTTTGGATTTGTCTCACCCCCTCCATATCTGGTATCTTTCATGTTGGCATCTGAGGCAGAGACTGAGACAAGAAAAGTACAAGTCTAACATCATATGACACACATATGTAAAAAATATCTACCAGATTTATCAAGGCTTTTACCTCATGTAATTAGATAGTACCCTCTTTTCTCAGATGTTCGCAAATGAGAAAGGAACCTGTAATTAGGGACCCCAAGATGGATAGCACCACAGTGGTTAAAGGAGAAAAGAACATTAAAATGGTGAGCGTGGGTTATGCTTTCATCACTTAGAGGAAATCAAGATCCAAAGAATTATGCCACGGTGTAGCCTGAATTTTTTTTAAACAAAATAAACAAATCCAAAAGGAAGCCTTCTGAAGTTGTATGGCTTCTGCAGTTAATTTATTCAGTCTCTCGGCTCGGCGCCTGTGGCTCAACGGGCTAAGGTGCCAGCCACGTACACCCGAGTTGGCGAGTTTGAATCCAGCCCAGGTCGCCAAACAACAATGACGGCTGCAACCAAAAAATGTCCGGGCGTTGCAGCAGGCGCCTGTAGTCCCAGCTACTTGGGAGGCGGAGGCAGGAAACTCGCTTGAGCCCAGGAATTGGGAGGTTGCTGTGAGCTGTGATGCCACGGCACTCTATCCAGGGTGACTGCTTGAGGCTCTGTTTCAAAAAAAAAAAAATTTATTCAGTCTTCACCTTTCCTTGATTAGAGAGCAAGGACAGAGACTTTATAGAAATGTTTTATAGATGCCCAAAGTCATTTGGAACATTAGAAATTATGCTGTTTTGCAATAGCATTTGCCGGTGGGGGGGGGGACAGAAAAAACATCTAAAGTTCCTCTCAGATTCCAAGGAGCCTCTGAGTATCTATGGTAAATGTTCACAAAAATGATAGAAGAAATAAATAATTTCCATTTTTCCAGACTTAAAGTGTCCAGAAAATTTATGAGACCTGAAGCCAGTACAAATGATGAGATCAGAGGAGACAGATATGAGGAGACATGATAAACCCTAGTTGTGAGGTAATTTTCAGGGGATGCAGAGGGAGAAAGTGAAAATTCTCTGCCAAGGATGGGTGTACAGAAGCCTGGAAAACACTACATAAGACGATGAGTACCCAGAGAGATCCCAACGAAATAAGGAAAAGCAAAAAAGGTGACACAGAAGGAAGTTGAGAGTGTCCCCCAAGCCTGAGGGGGGAAGCTAGTAGCTTTAGGCAGAGCTCCCACCAAGAGGGAGAGATGGAAAAGGCCCAGACTTGTTCAGACCACAGTGAACCCTGAGCAAGCCACGTTCAATAACGGAAACCGTCAGCAAGCTGGCCAGTCAGTATTTATGTTTTACTAATTAAGATTCCAATTTCAGTGGTTCTGCAGAAATATCTTCATGAAAATATAAAGAAAACAAAACAAAACAAAAATTCCCTGTGAAGTCTTGGCAAGCGTTCAGGACAACCCCGCACAAATGGTGTTTGCTTACAAATCCTAAGCAATGTTTCCCTGAATATCCCAAACACAGAGGATCCAATATAATTACTGTATTGATTTGGCTGTGATAAGAGCAGATCTATGGATGCTTCCGCGTTTCTCATTTGGTCTTGTTTCAGAGCTTGCTTTAGTCGGCCATCTGATTGGATTGATAGCTGCAACTTACTAGGCAACCTTCTCTTGTAGGTGCAGACAACCACCATGTGCATCTCCGTCAGCCTGAGTGGCTTCGTGGTCTTGGGCTGTCTGTTTGCACCCAAGGTGCACATTGTCCTGTTCCAACCCCAGAAGAATGTGGTCACACACAGACTGCACCTCAACAGGTTCAGTGTCAGCGGAACTGGGACCACGTATTCTCAGTGTAAGTACAGAGCTCAGTGCTGACTCGTCCGTACACACAGCACTGGGTAGGGACCTGGCTGGTAGGAACAGGCAACAATCTGAACTGTAATAAGTACTGATTTACCTGTGCTGTCAGGTACTATGCTGGGTGCTGTGTATACAGGGAGAAGCCAAAGAGGCAGCACATATGGTCTAGCAGGGAGGGAAGACATTAAATCCATAATTGGGGTTTTTGACCATGTTGTGGAATTAGATAACCTGTCTCTAGTCCTGTTCTGGTGCCAGTTTAGGAGGTAACCTTGAACAAGTCACTTTATGGCTCCCTGCCTCAGTTTACTCATTGGACTAGAAGACTGGGCTACATTAGTATTTTAAAGTATATTCTAGGTCATGCAGATGCTGAAGGTGCTTTATGAAAAAAAATTTTTTTTTTTTTTGAGACAGAGCCTCCAGCTATCACCCTGGATAGAGTGCCGTGGCATCACAGCTCACAGCAACCTCCAAATTCCTGGGCTCAAGCGAGTCCTTTGCCTCCACCTCCCAAGTAGCTGGGATTACAGGCATCCGCCACAACACCCGGCCATTTTTTTTTTTTTTGGTTGCAGTCGTCATTGTTGTTTGGTGGGTCTGGGCTGGATTCGAACCCGCCAGCTCAGGTGTACGTGGCTGGCGCCTTAGCCAGTTGAGCCACAGGCACCGAGCCAAGAGGATCTCTTTTTTTTTTTTTTGAGGCAGAGCCTCAAGCTGTCACCCTGGATAGAGTGCTGTGGCATCACAGCTCACAGCAACCTCCAATTCCTGGGCTCAAGCAAGTCTCTTGCCTCTGCCTCCCAA
>CAUYRH010119833.1:0-23064 GCA_963574655.1 Perodicticus potto
CTCCTTTGCTGAGGTAGAATGATTCTTTTTTTTTTTTTTTTTTTTTTTTTGAGACAGAGCCTTTCAAGCTGTCACCCTGGGTAGAGTGCTATGGCATCACAGCTCACAGCAACCTCCAATTCCTGGGCTCAAGCGAGTCTCTTGCCTCCGCCTCCCAAGTAGCTGGGACTACAGGCGCCCGCCATTTTTTGGTTGCAGCCGTCATTGTTGTTTGGCGGGCCAGGCTGGATTCGAACCCGCCAGCTCAGGTGTACGTGGCTGGTGCCTTAGCCCATTGAGCCACAGGCGCCAAGCCTGAGGTAGAATGATTCTTAATAATAACTCTAATAAACTCAGCTGCTGTTCCCCGAGGGAGCCCAGAGTGCCGAGGCCACAGGGAAGCACTGTGCCTGCCCTGGCTGTTGAATGCAACCCCATCACTAGCTAAGGATGCTGGTCTCAATTCTACTCTGGTCCCTAAAGCTTAGAGAAGCTGAAATGCAAACGGAGGCTTCTCTGGAAAGAATATCTGACAACTCCTATACTCTGTCTTAAATTGGATGGTCTTGCCTGGTGGGCAGAAAATGGGCCAGGTTTCAGCCCAGACAGACTTCCTCCTTGCAGGGGTCTCTACCTCACCCATAGTTGCCATTTTTGCTAGACCTCAAAGCAACAAATACAAGTTTGAATCTTGGCAGCTTAGGCCCCCAGTGGCAAACTGAAAACCAAAAGAACTTCTGAATTGAAGGGTCTACCCTTCACTCACTGAGTGTTCACTAGTGGGGTTTCTAAAGTTCCCTTAAGCAGCTCTTCCAGCAACCACTTTTCACACACCTTCATTGGGAGGGAGCTCATTCCTTACGAGGGAGGAAGCTGGAGGCAATTGATTGGATGGGCCTTAGACCTCCCAAATGGGTGACGCAGCTCAGCCAACAATTTCACACTGCTATTGGGCCACCATTTTGAAGAGATGGCCAGGCGAAAATGAGGACTCTGGCTTCCATAATGCCAGCCTCTCCCACTGTCTCATTCCCATGTATGAGCTCCTAAATGGTCAGCTTAGGAGGAGGTGGTTGTTCCCAATCTACAGAAACCAAGGACCAGGAAGTTTAAGCAATTTATCCAAAATTACTCAGTAAGAAATAACAGTAATAAGAGCTAATTATTTGCAAAGTGCCTGACTACATGCCAGGTACTTTGAGGACTTTACATATATCAGCTTGGTCAGTGCACGCAATCACTCTATGGGGTAGGTATTATCACTAGCTGTGTTTTACAGATGAGGCAATCTAAACAAAGGGATATAAAAATGTTTGTCCGTATTTCCATGGAAGAAAGTGGCAGAGCCAGAATGAACCCACATCACCCAGCTACACAGCCCACACTAGACGTTACTGCACTGCTTCAATAAAGAATTTTCAGCGAGCTCCCAGCCTCAGCCTTTGGCTTATCCCCCAACCCCACCGTTCTCCTGGCTGGAGTGGGAGAACTCCTCTGGCCTCTTTGAGCCTCCTCCACCTCTGCTGTCTGAGGTATCTGCTTTGCATTCTAGATGAGATACTGCGGGATAACAAGTACCAAGACACCATCTAACTATCTCCAAAGTGAAGGAGCTACATTTGGACCAATCTGGTGAGAGACCAGAGTATATTTTCATTCCTTAGTGATTACTTTTATCCTTTAGGGGCAGCATAATGTGTCATTCATATCCATAAAATTTTAGTTGTGAATGAATAGTATCTGCTATACACTAGACACTATTCTAAATGCTGGGAATGCAACAGTGAAGACAGATGAGGACTCTGATCTCTTGGAGCTTGTATTAGAGTTGGGAATATTAACAGTGAACAAAGAAATAGCTACGCAATCAACTAAATTCCAGAGGACAGTGGATATTATAATGAAAACACATCAGGAGGCTGTAGGAAGAGTAACTAAGGCAAGAACAGAGAGGAAGGCATGAAATTAATATAGTCAGGCAGAAAGCACTTGGAGGAAGAGACATGTTGATTGAGCACTGAACAATAAGGTAGAAGAAGTTGTGCCAGACCAGGAGAAAAGCACCATAAACAAGAATAGGAGCATGTGCAAAGTCCCTGAGGCAGGAGATTTCTCTCTGAAGCAAAGAAAGGAGGCCAGCATGTCTGGAGTAGGGAGGGAGCTAAGTTATAGGCAATATCTTTACAAGAGTAACATTTGGCAGAGAAAAGGAAGGGTATTTCGCTAAAAAAGGAGATGTCACTGTTCATTTGTATGTTGTGTATTTATTTGTTTTTTGTTTTGTTTTGTTTGAGACCAAGTCTCACTTTGTCACCCTCTGTAGAGTGCTGTGGCATCATAGCTCACAACAATCTCCAACTCTTGGGCTCAAGCAATTCTCTTGCCTCAGCCTCCCAAGTACCTGGGACTACAGGTGCCTGTCACAAGCCTGGCTATTTTTTTAGAGACGAGGTCTTGCTCTGGCTCAGGCTGTTCTCGGACCTGTGAGCTCAGGCAATCCACCCACCTCGGCCTCCCAGAGTGCTAGGATTACAGGCATGAGCCACCGCCCCCGGCCTTAGTGTGTATTTATGTGTAACTATTCTTCTCAGGAGTTACCATCTCAAGTCTTTCAAAAAAAGCACACCTGCCATGCCCTTCCCTGCTTTATTTCTCTTCATAACACTCATTATTATCTGCCTTCCTTGCTATATTAATAGTTCCTTTTCTGTCTCCCACACTAGAACGTAGACTTCGTGAAGGCGAGGACTTTGTGCTATTCCGTGTATTATCCCATTGCCAGGATTACAAAGATGAATCATATATGAGCCCCCCAGTAAGGGATAAAACAAATAAATAGGCAATTTTGTGCACAGTGAGGTGCTCTGGTTGAGGTTTCAAAGAAGTAGAGAGGCAAGACCCAGAAAAGGACTTCTAGGAATCTTCACAGGGGAGGCAGGATTTAAACTGGGTATTAAAGAATGACTAAGAGCTTCGTTGTGGGGAAAGACATTTTGAGCAGAGGATTCAGCATGTGCAAATACATGGGAGTAGGAAAGGATCAGGTGCTCTGGACAAGGGGGAGACACTCTGAGTGACAGGTCATAGAAGGCACCGGGGGTGGAGGCATCCTCCGAGGAGTAAGGATACGTGGTAGTGGGCTGTACACACCCTATCTGAGGATCAGGGCACATTAAGGGATTGAGATGCTAAGAAGCAGATACAGTCCGTGATAGGGGACATAAGAAATTGAGTGTCCTATACAATAATTGAGTCTATATCCTTGGTTGATTACCTTAGCTATGTAATACTTTACACCAGTGCTGTCCAGTAGAATATAAGATGAAAAATGCATCAAATTTTAAATGCAAAGATTTTTTAAAAGGAGAAATAAACAGATAATATTGATTTTAGTCATTATTTTATTCACCTAGTGTAGCCCAAACCTTATCACTTTGACATGTAATCAACATAAGAGCTATTCATAAAATATTTTATATTATGCTTTTGTATCAAGTCTTTGATCTGGCATATTTTATACATATAGCGCATTTCAACCTGGCCCAGCTGCATTTCAAATACTATTATCCACATGCAACTCGTGGCTACCTATGGACAGCGCAGCTTTAACCAAGCCAATTTGCTGCCAGTTGCAAGACGTTGAAAAGCACAGAGCACCTCATTTTGTCCCTGCCAACACAGCTAAGCTTCCACATATCATAGAAGTCCCAAATGTGTGGCTTTCATATCATATTCAGCCCACAGATACATTTGTTTTAGACTAGACCATGTTTTACGAATGTGAATAAGCCGCCAACATTAAAAGTAAGAAATAAGTCTTTTGATCAACGAGATTGTCTAATAATATTTTGCATCCTCGTGTCATGAAGTAGGCCAAGTGAGGAGGGAGATTCATCTTAACTGATCAGAAGGAAGCAGGGAGAATACATTATCCAGAGACAGACTGCGGATGGTGACTGGACAGGAATATGCTTCAGCACCATGGACAGCGGACAGCAAACCCAATGTGAAGGGGACAGGGAGGAATGGGGAAGGCTGTCAGAACTGGGTAACAGACTGCTTAGAAAGGGTATGAAGCTGACCAATACCTGCGCTGTTTCACACAGAATCCTAACCTCCTTCCTGGACATCTACGCTCCAGCCACCTGCATAGATCATGTTGATTATTCAGCTGCAGCTTGGACTTGCGTTACCCACCCTGGACCCAAAGATCCCCGAGCTCTCTGAGTACAGAGGCTATTTCCCTGGGAATCTTCATGAGAACCTCTGTTCTGATTTCTTGTCATATTCCCATAATAAATTTTCTTGCAGCTCTGAACTTCAGACTGTCCCGCCTCCACACTGTCAAGGGGGTGGGGAGGGACAGTGACCAGAAATGGTGGTGGGTCTGGTCATAACAACAAAAGTCTGAAAGGTGGGAGAGAGCACCTGGGTTAATTAATCCTTTATCTCAGAAATATCTGAACACTCTGGCACAGAGTTTCCTAAAGGAGAATAAACAAGGTTTCCTGTCTTTTTTTCTTTTTTTTGCAGTTTTTGGCCCGGGCTGGGTTTGAACCTGCCACCTCCGGTATATGGGGCTGGCGCCCTACTCCTTTGAGCCACAGTTGCCACCCAGCCTCCTGTCTTATCTGAGAGTTTCCTGAACTGAGTCTGTGACTTGGGCAGCTCCATTATCTTGATCACAGTACCCTGTACAGTGAGGGTGCTGGTCTGGCCCTCTAAGTGCCCTCAGGCAAGAATAGTCTACAACATTGTGGTTTATGGGAGAAATTTTATTTTAGGCCTAGTACCCCATTTTTCTTCCCTGCATCACCAAACTGATCAAAAGACATATTGCTATTCACTGCCTCGACTTCCTCACCTTCACCCACTGTGTAGTTTTTGTGTAATCTGGCTTCTTCCTCCAACTCCTCATAATAACCTGCTCTAGATCATACACAATCTCCTTAATGTCCAACACCAATGAACCTTCTTCAGTCCTCTTGTCCCTCAAGCCATTTAACAATGTGCACCTTAGGTGACTACTCCAAACTACTCCTCCCCTTTTTCTTCCTCATCATTATCTTTTTAAAAATTTTGATTCATTACATCACTTACTTTTTAAAATAAACTGGTAGTAAGCTTTTTTTTTTTTTTGAGACAGAGTCTCACTTTGTCGCTCTCAATAGAAGGCCATCATGTCATAGCTCACAGCAACCTCAAACTCTTGGGCTCAAGCGATTCTCTTGTCTCAGCCTCCTGAGCAGCTGGGACTACAGGTGCCCACCACAACGCCTGGCTATTTTTAGAGACAAGGTCCCACTCTTTCTCAGCCTGGTCTTGAACTTGTGAGCTCAAGTGATCTGCCCACCTCAGCCTCCCAGAGTGCTAGAATTACAGGCATGAGCCACCATGCCAGGGCCCAATTATTAAGCTTTTGTCTCTTAGCTCCTAGTGTAATATTTCTGTACTCTGTTTAGTTAATTCTGGGTTCGGGATTCTGTAAACCATGCAACTTCTTTGCTGGTTTGCTCCTTGTTAGGGTCTGGCAGTAGAGGTTGCAAGGCCAAAGGAGGACTAAAAAAAAGCTTCTTATTTACTTCTGTTCTTCCAAGCATCACTCAGCAATGGTTCTTCACCTAATCAGGGAAAGCTGGTATGTGTTTATAGGTTGTTTTCTTTTCAATTCTCCCCAAACCCAGCTTATCATGCCCCTTTAGAATATTGCACCAACCAACAGGAGCCCTTTCCTCAAACATCTGGTTACTGGGTCCATGGGGATCTTTCTCCAAGACCTTGAGGTACCAAAATCACATGTGCAGTGTCTCCCCCTCTGAAGGCTGAGCCCAATTTTCCCAGATTCCTTCCCTAAAATCTTGCAGGGTCTTACAGCCCCAAAGTCTTCTCTTTGTTGGCCAGTGCTAGAGTTGAAGGCTACTTCATCCATTCACTGTCTATCAGATAACTCTGTTTTATTCTTTTACCTTTTCAGTCTTTCAATATAATTTAATCATTTACTTATACTAATTTGTTCATTAAAGTAAATGTGTGGTTTCTATTTTCTTTCACCAGACTCTGATTGATATCGTATTTTATCCCAAGATCGATTCCAAGAATCAAACCCTCAAAGGTGATAGTGATTCATGGAATGCAGAGGCATCACAACTAATTAAATTAGCACCTGCGATTGAATCATAATAAAGGACTTTCTGAAGCCATTGTTTTTAAAAACCTGGTGGCTGTTGCACTTAACCTTATGACATTCATGTCTGTAAGGACTGTAGGAGGGGCTGGCTGATTCCAAGTGGACTGAAATACTTGCAAAAGTAAAGGACAAGTGGTGCATGGCACCAACATGATCAGAGTGTTTCTACAATAATACTAAAAGAATCATTGGTTTATTGTGATTACAAGGCTGATCTCACAGAAAACCAGAAATAAAATGCAATTACAGAGTTTACATAATTACGATGTAAGTTAAATCCCTAGTCTCATCAAGTTATAAAATCCAGGATTGGGCCTGAGCCATTCCAGAAGGCACAAGTATTACAATTTTTAAAAAGTTGTTTTCAATCTTAAAATATGTGTACATTTTTTGGCACCCTCTGTATTCTTCATGTGGATTACTTGGAAGGATCCTGTACATGGAAAAACCATTTACAATATGTTCACCATGTGCTAAGTCCATGGGAAATGCTTATTATAATAAATGTCATTTATTTTATTGTCAATTATTGGCTATTCAATTATTAAATATTGATTTCCCAATTCAATTATTAAATATTGATTTCCCACACTCTCCATTCAAGGGTAAGAAAAGCATCCTTAGAAATCACAAGGATTGCAGCAGGCGCCTGTAGTCCCAGCTACTTGGGAGGCTGAGGCAGGAGAATCGCTTGAGCCCAGGAGTTGGAGGTTGCTGTGAGCTGTGATGCAACAGCATTCTACCCAAGGCGACAGCTTGAGGCTCTGTCTCAAAAAAAAAAAAAAAGAAAAGAAAAGAAAAGAAAAAAGAAATCACAAGGAAATAACACATCCACTTAAAAATAATTGTTCACCCATATCAAGTACTTGGTGCGTGCTGAGCTTGATCCTGGGGCTTGCTTTTAGCATCTCATCAATGCTTCCCAGCAACCCCAGGAGATACAAAACTGTTAACTCATTGTCTGCAGGAGAAGACTGAGGATCAGAGAGATAAAGTCACTTGCCCAAGGTCACACAGCAAGGGAATAGCCAAGTTGACTGCACTCAGGCCAGACTCTAGAGCACACGCTTTTAACCACTGTGAATCCTCCTCTCATCCTTCCAACACCCCCACACACATACACAGATGACGAGGAGGAAATGATGAAATATGTGTACTGACAAGCTCAAACAAGGAAATATCAATAACTCAGAGACAAGAATAGGGCGAGACAGCCTGTCTCTCCATCTTTCAATTCAAACTTCCTAATCTGAAATGCTTCACTGGGGATTTGCAACCCAAAACGCCCAGGTTCCCGCAGATGATTCCTCTTGACATCCTTGAGCTCATGGGGTTCTTCCTGCTTGTGATTCAAAGAGCAAACAAGAGAGGGCTGGGCCTGGTCCCCCAGTGAGGCTGTCTGGCCTCCGTGAAGGCAGCTTTTGTCTGCCTTCTTCCTGGCCCCCACTCACCTCCCCAGGGCCAGCTCAGGGCCTTCCTCAATGGCACTTCTTCAGGTTTCTTGCATTGTTTTCATTTTAAAGTTCGGGGAGCCTGGGACTCATCACTTTTTGTCCCAGAGGAGCTTGTCGCACAATGGACTTCTATTAGGACCCTGGGGCCCATGGTGGGGGGTGGTTCAAGCCAAACTTCAGCCCTAAATGCCGACTCTGCACCAGGCATGGGGCTGGGAGGTACATTTGTTTCCCCAAATTGTAATCCTCCCATAGCCCCAGGAGGTCAGTGTCATTGGCTTCATGCTGTGAGGAAACTGAGGCTCAAAGAAGGAAGCAACAAAAAAGTTCTAGAGACGGGCGGTGCAACATTGTGCTTGTGGTTAACAGTACTCTGATGTGCACTTAGAAGTGTGTTAAGAGGCTACGTAGGTTTCATTTTAAGGGGTTCTACCACAATACAAATTTAAAAAAGAAGAAAAAGAAGAAGGAGAGAAGGTCCTTGCCCAGAATCACACCGCTGGCTATTGTCTGAGCCAGGTTGGGAACTCTGGCTGACTTCACAGTCACTGGAAAGGCCCCAGAGAAGATGGATCAGTGCTTTCTGAGCAAAAGGCTACCGTGCACACTTGTTCTCCAAGCACTGAAGCTGGACAGCCCCAAATGACCCTGGGCAGGTCACTGCCTTTCCTGAGCCTATTACAGACGGTGACTATATCTAGTGTCTCACAAAAGGTTATTATCATTCTTATTATTATTCACTCTTAAATGCAGGTGGGATGATCAATCTCCAAGGCAAGGACAGCTTGCCCACAGCAGCTCCACTTATGAGCACAGTTTTCTCACCAAAGTCAGGGTGCCTAGCTCTCTGGGAACCTTATGGAGTTTCCAAGTCCGTTTGAGGACGCTCTCAGACTCAGCCCCCAACCTGACCTTTCTACCAGGAAACAGATCCAGCATTGCCATTCCCAAGTTCTGGAAAATAGACCTTGCGTAGGTCAGAGCCCTTTGAAAAATAAAATCAACTCTACCCTTTAAAAATGGATCCTTATTCACTAAATGACATCAGTAGAGGCTCCCAAATATCATCACAATCTGATAAGTTGAAAGAAAGGGGCGCCACCTACAGTTTCTGAGAAACAGATTGAGATGGCATTGGCAGTCTTAAAATGTTAGCAGAGCGTCCTTCTGCTTGTTTCGTGATGCCCCGAGACCCTCCCTGCTCAGGGAACGTGCCGTTTCCATGGCCACAAAGCAGGATAATTTCAGCAGAAGCAGAAAGAAGTCTCTTGGGTTTCTGATGAAACTGTTGTGCCATTTGGGAGTTGATAATGTAGGCCTTTCGGGGACGATAGAACTGTTCTGAGTCCTGATTACTACAGTGGCTACATAAACCTGCACCTTTTGCACCTGTGTTAACATTCACGCATCTGTGCACCAAGAGGGAAAAGTAATATTACTGTATGTTCATTGGTTCAATTTTTAACATTTGAATTTTTGAATTTTAAAACTCAAGGCCACAGGAGATGTTGAACTTAACACACATGTAATGAAGTCAAAGCAAGGCATCCTGCCCCCAAGACTAGAAAATTGCCCATATCAGGTCAATGGAGCATGAGAGTTGGAGAGGCACTGAAGAGCTGGTAATTCGAGTAGGTCTGATTGTGTCAAGAGTGCTGGTCACTTCCCAGGCAAACCTGGTCAGGAGGTGTGCGATTCAAGAACAGAGGGTGGTCTAGGCGCTGGGGTCCACGCCTGTAATTCTAGTCTTCTGGGAGGATGCTTGAGCTCAGTAGTTCAGACCAGCCTGAGCAAGGAGACCTCATCTCTACTAAAAATATGAAAATTATGGGCGTCACCTGTGGCTCAAAGGAGTAGGGTGCTGCCCCCATATGCCTGAGGTGGCAGGTTCAAACCCAGCCCTGGCCAAAAACTGCAAAAAAAAAAAGAAAGAAAGAAAGAAAATTAGTCAGCTTTGTTGGTGCGCACCAGTAGTCCCACCTACTTGGGAGGCTGAGGCCGGAGGATCACTTGAGCCCGGGAATTAGAGGTTGCCATGAACTATGATCACACCACTGTACTCTAACCTGGGAGACGGAGTAAGACAATGTCTCAAACAAAACATAAAACTCAGAAGGTGTCTGGGCCCACATTCCCTCCCAGAGCAGGAAGGGCAGAAGACCCCAGGGAGAGAGGATTAATAGGAGAGTCTAGGTCCAAGCACATGAACTTGGGTAACCCCTATATTCCTACCTGAGATCCACGGAATCAACAAAAAGCAAACTATTCGTGCCAGCCCCATATACCGAGGGTGGCAGGTTCAAACCTGGCCCCAACCAAACTGCTACAAAAATTAGCCAGGTGTTGTAGCGGGCACCTATGGTCCCAGCTACTCAGGAGGCTGATGCAAGAGCATTGCCTAAGCCCAAGAGCTGGAGGTTGCTGTGAGCTGTGACGCCACTGCACTCTACCAAGGGCGACAAAATGAAAAAAAAAAAAAAAGCAAACTATTCTATGTATCTAAGGAAGGGTTGAAAGTAAATGTTAAATCCGAATCAACCTTTCAGATGGTGGGGGACAGGGGGACAGCATCTGAACACTGGTGTGGGAGGTGATGGTATGGCATGTCTCTGCATTGATAGTCAAAAACAGGGACAGGACAGCCTCTTCAGCACAAATGAAGCCCCTGGAACAAAATAAAACCCCAGAGGAAATAGGGAAGTTTCTGTTACTGAAAAGTGGCATTGGAAAAGGTAATTAACTATAGTAGAACCTCCATAGTTGACTACCTCCTTAAGCTGAGTGTGAGGTTGCTGTGAGCTGTGATGTCACGGCACTCTACCGAGGCTGACATAATGAGACTCTATCGCAACAAAAAGTGCAAAAGAGTTCATAGAATCTCTCATCAAGATTTGAAAAAGGCTCGGCGCCTGTGGCTCAACGGGCTAAGGCGCCAGCCACGTACACCTGAGCTCGCGGGTTCCAGCCCGGGCCCACCAAACACCACTGACCGCTGCAACCACAAATTTGGCCGGGGGTTGTGGCGGTCGCCTGTGGTCAGATCTACTTGGGCTGGCGAGGCAGGTGACTCCCTAGAGCCGAGTATTGGGAGGTTGCTGTGAGCTGTGATGCCACAGCACTCTATCCAGGGTGACAGCTTGTGGCTCTTTAACAAAAAAAAAAAAAAAAAAAAATACTAGTTCCTTAAGTTGACCACTTTCAACTAGTCAACTAGTCAACTAGTTCCTTAAGTTGACCACTTTCATATGTTGACCAGTTTGTTACAGTCCCTTGGGTGGTCAACTTACAGAAATTCTACTCCATAGACAAATCTGAAAGAAAAATCTGTCTGTGGACACCTGAGTTTATGGACTGAGATTCATACCAGCTCCCTGAACATCATCTCCCCATATCTCTGTAAAGTAGATATTTTCCTCCCCATGGGGAAACTGAGGTTCAGGGGGCTGGAGTGACTTGCCCTGAGCCACAGGATTTGAACCAGGACTCTCTGAGCCCAAATCCACCCACTTTCTGCTGAAACACATCCAAAGCATCCTGGTTTCAAAGCGGAGGATGTGAGCCCTTCATTAACTGCCAACACAAATTTGACTCCATTTCTTGCCTTATCTGCCTCAGTTTCCCCAAAAGGGGACACAACCCACAAGAGTTATATGAAGATGAAAAACCACGGGACCACTTTGAGAATGGCTGTCACATTCAAGATGTGGGAAGATCCGAGTGAGTGTCTTGAATGGATAATTGAGCTCAAAGCCATGTCCTGGGCCCCTTGGAGGTGCTGTCTGGGCCCACTGGCGGTGGAGTGGCCCTGGAAGGCCTGCTATGAGGAGGAGGCGGTGGTTACCACACTGACTACAGGGAGTCAGACAGACTTTGGGGCTGCGGGAGAAGTGATTCCCACACCCACTCGCTGTGTGTCCCTGAGAAGTGGTTTCCCTTTCTGATCCTTAGTCTCCCTCATGTGACATGTGAGCGACAACATCAAACACTCCTGACCAAGATGAAGTTCAAAGATGAGATTCTTCCTTCTCTTCTCACTTTGGCCTATTTAGATTCTGCAGGGCTGAAGAAGAGCTGCTCTCACTGATCCAAGACCTCAGCATTACTGTACCTCAGTTTTTCATCTGTTAAATGGACACCAAAGGCCCAATTGGTAGGGCCAAACACCCCATTACTTCGCTTGGGGAAGGGTAGAAGGAGGGTAAGGAGGCAACGCAATCTCTCAAGCCTACAGATATAGAAAGACTCTTCCAGGATATAAAAGTGGGAAGCTCAAAAGCGTGGGAAGCACAGATGTGGAAAAGCAAAATGACATTTTTGCATCTCAGCACAGTGACTGAGGGGAAGGATCAGAGAGTGTATGTTCCACCCCAGCCAGGGGCGCATGTCTGGACCTGGCACCTCACACTCTGGGCCTCAGTTTCCCCCTTGTAAAAGGAGAGCATGATGTGAGGATTTGTGAGATGCCGCACGGGAAAAGCAGCCCAGGCCTGGCATACAACAGGAGCTCAGCAAGTGTCAGCTACCAACCTTGTCTTCACTGTTACCTCATCCAAACAGCCGTGTTCTAGCCCTGTCCCATCCTCGCTGTGTTGCTGGGCCCTGGTTTCCCCCCTTGCAAAGGAGGAACAGTAGTCCCCCTCCTAGGGTTTTCCCTATCACGTGACCCTAATGTGGTTAGGGGCCACCCTGGAATTGAGGACACACTAGACATCAGGAAGTCCGATGCATTTTGCCCCTTCTGACGCTTTGGGAGGGAAAGAACTGAACCAGGAGAGGAAGGGAGCCATGAAATGAGACTGAGGTCCCTTCCTCGCCGCCTCTTCCAATTGTCCAAACACAGTCTTCCAAGTCACCTGGGAGCATTGGTCCCCAACCTCAGGTCAACTCACGAAATCATAACATCTTGAGTAATATCCTATCTCAAGTTTTTCTCTGTTTAACTTGTCAACCAAATAGCTTAACTGTCCCACCTGCTAATATGATCAGCAATTATTTACTTTGGAGAGCCCTGAAAGACATCAGCACAGTGCAGAATCCTGAATGAGCTAGACACCCATCATCCGATCGTCCGTTTCCTGATTCCCAGACTATAAAAGGGGCTGCCTCCTCGGCAGAAGTGAGTAGGGGACAGAGGAGACCCAGACAGCCGCTGAGACCTCCGAGAGAAACCCAGGTGAGACCTGCCCGTCCCACAGCCCCTCTGCTACCCTTGGTGGCAGGGGTGGCAGTCTTCTCGCTGTGCGGGAAGTCACCTACACAGACGAGCTGCACTTAGGATCGCTTGCTGGGGGCCTTGCAGAAGAAACAGGACTGGCCAATGTGGGGGCTGTGGGGATGGCCATTCACTCTGCTTTCCTACAAGACCAGTGACCCCAATATAGAAATGCGTGCTGCTCGTGCCCTAAATCAAAATCTCTAAGCAAGAGTTGTAACTGAAGGTTACCAATACGGATAACCACCAGCCTCCGAAAACTGCCCATCTAATGTACATTTTGATGCATTTTTCTAGGACTAGGGTCTTTTAGCTTCATAGCATTCATAAAGCGTCTGTTGCCCAAAAGAGATTCAGGGGCTCTGGTCTAAGTTACCCTAGGGAGGGCATAACTTGCTCTTTGAACCAAAGACCTTTCTTTTTTTTGAGACAGAGCCTCAAGCTGTCACCCTGGATAGGGTGCTGTGGCATCACAGCTCACAGCAACCTCCAATTCCTGGGCTCAAACGAGGCTCCTGCCTCCGCCCCCCAAGTAGCTGGGACTACAGGCGCCTGCCACAACGCCCGGCCATTTTTTGGTTGCAGCTGTCATTGTTGTTTGGCAGGTCCGGGGTGGATTTGAACCCGCCAGCTCAGGCATATGAGGCTGGCGCCCTAGCCCGTTGAGCCACAGGCCCCAAGCCCCAAAGACCTTTCAATTCCAGCTGGCCACCACAAGGAGGGGCTGTGGTTGAGTCAGCCAGTTGACTCCAAATGGTAGATCCTAGCTCTGGCTTTGGACATTCAGGCCAAATAGACGCTTGAGAGGATTAGTGGTATCTACGAGGCATCTGGTTCAAAAGGCAGCCAGACCTCAGGGGTTACCCCAGGATTCCACCCAGGGCAGATTGAGGGAGAACAGAAAGGTGTAGAAAAGTTAGAATATACGTTTGTGTCTTAGGTAAGCTGCATCCAGCTACGGGTCCCCATTGTTTGTTGTGTGACCTTGGGAAAGTCACCACTCCTCTCAGCTGCCCTGGTTCTCTGCGCAATGAGGACTTCGGATGGCCCCAGGGTTTCCCCAACTCGAGTTTGCCTGAGATGACAGCAGTAGCCGTGCAATCTAATATTGTGTGACTTTCGAGGGTGTCCACAAACCATCATGGCCTGAACCCAGGCCAGAGGACTTAACAGGGTTGGTGGCAAAGGATTCAGGTCATTGGGCACAAGCCCAGCCAGAGAGTAAATCTGATGGTCACTTAATTTAACAGAGGCCTCTGGTTCACACAGCTCTGGTTTCTAATCCTCTCTCCACTGCGTACTCGTGACCCCAAGGGAAGTCACGTATACCGACGGGCTGTCCATTGCCTCACCTGTGCAATGCAGGCGATAAGTTCCCATGTGTTAGGGCTGTGACGAAGATGAAATCGGCTCCCAAGTCCAAAGCAGTCAGCCTCCTGCCTGGCATGCAGAAGTTGCTCAGCAGAGTTAGCTGTTACTAGTCACCTGTCAGTGTTCTGGGGAGAAACCCGCCTCCCACGGGCCGAGGGCAGGTGGCAGATAAAGTCCTTGTGACATTGTGCCATCCTGGACCCATCATTCTGTCCACAGATACCAAGAGAGAAGATGTTTCTAATTGGAGGCTTCCTTGTCTTCTGCGGGCTGTTGGCACAGACTATGGGCCAGCTTGGAGCCCTACCCTTGCCCCTGGACCAGGCCCTGCCCTTGCACCTGGACCAGGCCCTGCCCTTGCCCCTGGACAAGGCCCTGCCCTTGCCCTTGGACCAAGCCCTGCCCTTGCCCCTGGACCAGGCCCTGCCCTTACCCCTGGACCAGGCTCTGCTTTCAAGTCCCACAAATCTTGCTGGAGGCTTAACAAGTGGTGAGTGAGTCTGTGGCAGCCGCTTCCAGGAGAGTGTGTGAGTCTATGACAGCGTCTTCCAGGAGAGAGAGAGTGTCTGCATATGTTTGTGTGTGCACCCAACTGTCCAATGCGGGGAGGGCAGGATAAATAGGGAAGAGGGTCTGAGCTTCTGGAATTACCGGATCTGACCCCTAGAGACCTGACACCCATTTCCAGCCCTCAGCAGTGGCCTGCTCTCTGGGAATCTGTTGGGCATTCTGGAAAGCCTTCCGCTCTTGGACATCCTGAAGGCTGGAGGAGACACTTCCAGTGGCCTGCTTGGGGGCCTGCTTGGAAAAGTGACTTCAGTGATCCCTGGCCTGAACAACATCATTGAGTGAGTTGCCATAAAACGGGGACTTGGTCCCCACCAGGGAAGCCCAGTGGAAGATCTGTGCACCCGAGGCAGCAGCTCTGAAGGCAGGGGGGCGGGGGTGCCCCGAGGTGGAGCCGGCACTCAGTCCTGAGACCCAGCTCCAGGCTGGCGGGAGACCCCAGCCCTCTTACACAAGTAACTGCCCCAGTCCTGAGCACGTCCTGGGGCCCCAGCATCATCTGCAATCCTCACCAGGGTTTACAAATGGGAAAACTGGGGCACAGAGAGACGCCTGTGCTCACACAGCCACAGCGACAGGAGGACTCTAAATCAAACTCACCAAGTCCAAAGCCAAGGCTTTCCCACTAAACTATGGTTACTTTGTTCTCCCCACTTGTGGAGTCCCTTAGAATAGATGTAATGTAAGCAAGAGAGCCTGAGCTGCCCTCAGCTTTATCATCCGTGTGACTAAGAGCAACGAGCTGTCCATGGAAAGATCTGGCATGGGGTTTCCCATGAGACAGCTCTCTGAGCAAGAAGCTATAAAGGAAAGCTTGATGCCCACAAGCTGGCCAATCCTGAGTCCCTGCGAGGGCTGGAGCAAAGCCATTTCCAAGATTCCTACCCCCACAGGCACTCCCTCCCTGACTTAGAGACAGACAGGCACACTTCTTGAGCTTGACTTCCAAACATACCATGTAACTGCTGGATGACGTGGGACAAGACAGTCTGTTTCTCTGTGATGGTTTCTCCGTCTGTAAAGTAGCTATTCTAGTACCCACAGGGACAGACTATTGGGAAGACTAGAAAAGTGTACCTCCCTGGCCGGCTGAGAGGTGGCTTATCCCCACCCTTTCTGTGCTCTCCCCAACTTCCTGCTCCTCTGTCCCCATGACAACATCCGTGACTGACCTGCCATTGAAGGCCATGGCAGGATGAGCAATTCCTACCCACAAAACCCAGGGTTTTCTCCAGTTACCCATACATCATCCATCCATCCACTCATCCACCCTTCCTTCCATCTAACCACCTACTCTTCCATCCATCACCCGCCCTCCCATCAATCTACAAAGTCAGTCAAGAGGAAGTGGCCACTTTCTTTGGCTCTGAGCTGGTATACAGGGTGAAAATATAATCCAGATATGGGCTGTATCCTGGAACACCTCAGACCAGGGGGGGGGGAAGGGTGATGTGTGTCGGATCTGGTCCAGGGCAGAGGCCAAGAGAGACTAGTGTGTGATTTGGACCCACGTGCCTTTGGCTGCGATACACACCTCGTCTCTCCCCATCTCAGGTGGGGAGCTCTACCTCTGGGATGAGTGAGGTTGGGTTAAAGATGGTTTCTGTGTTCAGAGCCAGAGGAGTTAATGTTTCTCCTTCAACCTTGCCCTCTGGACAGTATAAAGGTCACTGATCCCCACCTTTTGGAACTCGGCCTTGTGCAGAGCCCCGATGGCCATCGTCTCTATGTCACCATTCCTCTTGGCCTGAAACTCCAAGTGAAAACGTGAGTGGATCCCAAAGCAGGGTTTGGGGGGTGACTCACCAAGGGAATCCCCGGTGACCATGGGAAGCCAAAATGGGAGTGTTGGAGTCTGAGACCTGAGCCTGCAGCTCATCTGCTACTATGTTGACCCAACCTTGGGTCAGTTGGGAAACTCACTTGACCTCTGTGAGCCTTGGTTTCTCCTACTGGAAACTGAGATAAGAATAACTGCAGGCAACATGGACTAAGGTGAAGCTGGCATCCTTGACAAGGGGAGAAGTCCTCTCTGCCCTGGAATAGGGGAGAGCAAACTCCAGTAGGGCATTTCCTCTTCAGGCCCCTGGTCGGAAGTCTGTTGGAGCTGGCCGTGAAGCTAAACATCACTGCAGAAATCTTGGCTGTGAAAGATGAACATGGGAAGATCCACCTGGTCCTTGGTGACTGCACCCACTCTCCTGGCAGCCTGCAAATCTCCCTGCTTAATGGGTGAGGCCAGAGGGGTGGCTTTTCCTGCCCACAGACAGCAGGGTGTGATGATGGCTGGCTGGCTGGAAAGATCAGACGGGGGAAAATGAATGAGTGAGAGGATGGAAGGGTGGGAAGATGAGAGGGAGGGAGAACCCAGGGATGAACAGATGGACTGATGAACAGCTAGACGTATGGACAGATAAGTGGATGGGTAAATAGTCACTTGTCCCTTATTAGGCCAGGCTGACAAATTTTAGGGTAGATTTGGCAACAAGAAATCTGACTTTGGCTCGGCACTCAAAGCACAGTGGTTACGGTGCCAGCCACATGCACCAAGGGTGGTAGGTTTGAGCCTGGCATGGGCCAGCTAAACAACAATGACAACCGCAACAAAAAAATAACTGGGCATTGTGGCAGGCGCCTGTAGTCCCAGGCTGAGTTAAGCAAATCGCTTGAGCCCAAGAGTTTGAGGTTGAGCACTCTACCAAGGGCAACATAGTAAGACTCTGTCAAAGAAAGAAAGAAAGGAAGGAAGGAAGGAAGGAAGGAAGGAAGGAAGGAAGGAAGGAAGGAAGGAAGGAAGGAAGGAAGGAAGGAAGGAAGGAAGAAGAAAGAAAGAAAGAGAGAGAGAAAAGGAAATCTGACTTTAAGCCCCTCTTAGGACAAGGGAATGGGAAGAGATAAAGGGCTTCCTGTGTGAACTTGAGAAATGCTTCTCCAATTTGGGTCTCAGCTTACTTACCTGCAATATGAACTACACTGGAGTTATGGATAGAATCCACCGAGATAAGAAGTGTGAAAGGGGTAAATAGATATGCAGCCTAACTAGGTTGCGTATTTCGGTTCCCCACCACACGAGCAGACTGCACCTTACCTATTACACAGCCTTGGTGTACATCTTGGCTGATGTTTACATCAAGCTTAACGTGTGTCGTCTCATTGTATCCTCGTGACAATTACATACTAAGTTCTTCCATTTCTGGACTCTAGAAGTCTTACTGACACTCACTGTGCCCCAGAGCTGTGTGTTTATTCTACACGTACCTGTGAGTGCTGCTGCGTACAGTGTACCTCCCTTTACACAGGCCCTTGCTGTTTGCCTGCACACAGGGGTGGATGGACAAGCCCTGGTTTCAGTCACTGAGTGTTGAGACTGTGGGATGCACAGTGGCCTACCTGAAGCTCCAAATGAACCCCATGCCTCTGCATCACCCCATGACCTTTCTCTTTCAGACTTGGCTCCTTCCCCATTCAAGGCCTTATTGATGGCATCACAGGGGTCTTTAATAAAGTCCTTCCTGAGCTGGTTCAAGGCAAGGTAAGTGGGAAAAAGTGGGGGTCCCCTTATCCTGGAGTCTTAGAGCTTCTCATGCTGAAAGAGAGCCCTGGAACCAGCAGGTCAGAGCCCCCAGGATGAAGAGTAAATTCCATCCCTCAATCTATCTATCCATCTGTTCGCGTTTCTTCTTTCTATCCTTCCAAACGCTTCAGTTGGTTTCTGTTCTGCGCCAGGCCCTGGGCCTCACCACACTGGAGCTGAAATGAATCAGCCCTGCCCTGAGACATTCTCTGTCCGGCCATCTATGGCCACAAACAGTTCTCCGGCCTGTGCTTGGTGCCTCCTAGCAGCAGAGCATGCCTCCCTAATCAGAGGTGGTCCTGCAGAGTGGACTCTGGGCTTGATGCATGATTGGGGGCCTACACCACACCCCTCATGCCTCCAGTTTCTCCTTCTGCCTAATGGGGGTGTGTGACCATTTCTTAGAATCAAACAGTGTCAGACACAGAAAAATCATAGAAAATCTCCCCAGGAGACTCTATCCTGGGGCTGCTCCTGCTCCCAGGGTCTCGCACTTTGTCTGACTCCCCTTTCCACTCTGGGTCAGGTGTGCCCTCTGGTCAACGGGGTTCTCAGACAGTTGGATGTCACCCTGGTGCATGACATTGCCAGTAAGTAATGATTTCCAAGCCCACTCTTCCCCTCTTGAGGAGCAGTGATTTCCCCCAAGGAGTTTTATCCCTGCACACCACAGGATAGCTATGACCCTCTGGTCTCACTCTCCCTTTTGGAGTTTCTTTTTTCCCCTTAATTATCCAGATAATTTTAAGATAGATACCCCCTCTCCCCCCTCAGCACTGACACTGAGAAAAGCTAGGCTGGTTGGTAGGAGGCCTGGCCCTCTCCAAGCCCCACCTGGGAATGGCTGGTTCTCCAGAGCTCCCATTCCCTGGCCCCCACCTCAGGGAACATGAGGTCTCCCTGGACTCCTTTATATCAAGATCATGATGCTAGTCTATTTTTTTATGTCCCAGACATGCTGATCCATGGACTAGAATTTGTCTTCAAAGTCTGAGCCTTCTGGGAAGGGACCCGGCCTCCGCTGAGCTGGTGAGTGCTGCTCCCTGCTCCCAGGATGTGGGGACTAGTTGTCCTCCTAGTGGGGCAGCAGGGGGCTTGGGACAATGGCATCTGAAGAAAGAGGCCAGTATTCACAAAGACACACACAGGGTTGCCTCGAGAAGTCCACAGAAAGGTGGATGGAGGCGGTGGAGAGATGCAGGTGCACCAGCACACAGCTACGAAGGGAAATACACAAGGTCATGGCTACACACACACAAATGCCTGGACAAACACAGGGTCACTGACACAAATGGACATGCTTTCACACCAGCACACTCACATGTGTGCTCATGGATGCAGACTCATCACACACGTGCACACATAAATACACAGACCCTCACTCAAACAGGTGCACAAGGAGCTCCCTGACCCGTCCTTGTAGCTGATACCAGTCCCCCAACCCAGGACCCCAGCCTCCCCCATCACCTGGAGGGCAGGTCTGATGATAGCCAATACCAGTAAGAGTACAAGACCTCGAGTCTCCATGCTGCTTGGAGTCTTCCACTAGAACTGTTCCTTGCTCCTCACTCATTCCCTCCTGCCCAGCTCCCCAGTGCTCACAGGACGCTGGCCCTAGTGCTGGAAGATGACTTGGCTGCCTGCTCCCCGAGGAACCTGCTCCCCACCCTTCTCACCAGGCACAAGTAACACCCTATGTCCCTCACTTAATAAAATGGCTCTCCTTCTGCACTGGGGGGCTTTGTCATTCTTCACTATCACTTGAGAGCTCCCAGGTTGGAAAGAGCCCTGGCCTGGGTGGCTGGGACCATAGACCAGAGTTTGGACCCTGCATTGTAAACCCTAATGGTCTTGAGCAGGTCAGGGAGATGTTCAGATGAATGCAGATTTTAGAATGCTTGCCCAGGGAGCCTCACACGGAAGGGAGGGAGGACAGGGAGATTGGGGGTAGATGTCATGCTCCAAGCACAGGTGATAACCCAGAAGGTTGTCACAGCAGGAGTAGAACTGACATATTTGAGAGATGTTCAGTAGGTGTACCCAGAAGTGTAGGGGTGAGGGGGTGACTGAGGCTCCCAGCCAGCTCTTCAGGTTGGGCTGGGGAGACCAAGGGCATCGGGATTTGGGGGCATGGATGATTTTAGCAATATTATGCTGTTAGTTGTGACCACTGTGTGTGGAAATGGCTGGGTGCCTGAATGAGATGTGCAGGAAGCTGATGGATCCCTAAATCACCAGCACCTCCCTTTCACTTACTGGGATCCAGTCATAATGATATCTTTTTGGTTCTCTAAGCAAAACAAGGACAAAAATGGCCAGGAGGAAGTGCGGGGAAAAAACTGGAGCTGAGTGTGAACTGCCAAAGGGCTTGGGAAATGTAGGCAGACAGAAAAGGTCACAGAGGTGTGAAGATTCTTGATGCCCTGGGTGAGACTCACGTATTTTGGATGAAGAACCCTGATTTTAAGAACCAAAAAGAGGAGGGGAGAGAAGGAAATTGAGACTGCATGTGCAGGTAAGATCTATGAAAGATTAGGTATGAGAAAGAAGAAGATTGGGGATACCCAAGCTGGGGATATGGACTCTCAGATAAAAAATACATATGCTCTCATTGTCCTCCAGCACAAGACCAGCCTTTCATTCCACAGACAAGGATACAGAGGCCTTGAGGGAGTGTGAAGGACTCACCCAAAGCCACAGAGAGACAAAAAGGCCAGTCAAGGACATCTCAGACTTTGCAGAGTAACCTTGCCCCTTGCTCTCTAGGAAACGCCTTTGACCTTGTGAGAATGAGCAGATTCAGATTAGTGCTTCTAAAATCTTTGATTCAAAGGACAATAAATCAGGCATGTCCCCATTTCCCAACCAGTCCAGACCCACCACCGTGTGCACCTGATGTTGCCTCCAATCAATGGGACATTGTAAGAGGACAATCCCTTAGTTTGGGACTGCAGGGCTCATTGCAAGAAATCAGTGTGTGCTTTCATGGAGAATCAGGGGAAGAAGCTTCTTCCACATTAACAAAAGGTCTTTGAGCTTGGGATGAGTAATTAAATCCCAGCAAGCTGCTGAATGAGCATTGGGAGCTTTGGGAATATCTACCTAGCCAAAAGGATCTTCTAGGATCCAGGCCCCAGTTACCTGCACGTCCTCTGTGGGCAGGCATTGGGTCAGCACTGAGAGTCTCCCTTGCCCAAGGCCCCTACCACCTGGAACCATCAGCTCTAGGCCCGTTGCCCTCTGGCCATGGTACTGTACTGTGTTCCTGCCTCATGCCCATCCGCTTCCCATCTCCTGATACTATTCCTCCCCTCAACTGCTCCCCTGGGCTTCTTCCTATACCCCACAGATGGGTGTCCACCTACCTAACAATGTTAATTCCTAACTAGCTAATGTAAGATTTTCCCATGCAAAACATTCTTCCAGGTGACCAGGCTAGTCAAAACACGGTTATACCTTTTAAACAATGATATCTTCACATTTTAAAAATGTCTGTGAAAACGGCAGAGTAAGACCTCTTAACATGCTCTCCCACATAAAAAGCAATGAAAAAATGTACAAAATTATCAAAACTAACATTTTCAGAGCTCTGGAAATTAACCAAAGGCTTGGAGCAATCTGGGGAGTGTTTATTCAATGACAATTGCATAAGCTCTGTAAGAATAGAAAGCTTTGTATCATTTTAACTTACCCTAGTTCCATGTGCCACTCTCCACCTCCATAGTAGACTTGAAAATCAAAAGTCCAGAATCTGGGTGATGACCCAGCAGCCCCTGGAGGGGCAGAAGGGAGTTAAAGCAACACCAAGTCTCATTCCCAGAAAACTGTCATTTTTTTACCTGCCCCTTGGTTTCCCAGGAAAACTCACTCTCAAGGCTGTCTTTATTTGCCCTAACTCAGAGTTTACCTAGTATGAACAGGCTTTTCACCAAGGACATTTGTCAAAAATAATCAGAAGCAACTACTTAACATCACAGCTTCCTGAAGTAGTGGTAACATTTGGGACAAAGAATAAACTAACCAAAAAGCTGACCTGGAAAATCTGGGGAATAAAATATCTTTGTGGGCTTTGAAAATCTCCAACACATTTCTGGGATTTTAGAAGGCCATGGGCATACATGGAGCTCTGTTTATGCTCAGGCAAGGCCTGTGAAGGCCCTAAGCTCTCACTGGCTGACCTTAGACTCTATGCAAGCAGGGGGCAAAGACTAAGGCAGAGCTGCACTAAGCAAAAATCATGGGAGCCCATTGTTTTAAACTGAGCTCCTGTACTAGGCCCAACAGACCAGAAGAAACCAGAGTGGAGTACCTCTGAAAGACCCCATTTCGGGACCCTTCTCCTCGCCCCTCCTGATAGAGATTTTTCCTGGCAAAAACAACTTACTTATCACACCTCCGCGTGCACTTTCCAAACAGCTGCAGCTTCCTCCCGAGCGCGGTGGCCTCACCCTGACCCCTACCCCCCTTGCCCCTCCCTGCCCTTTCCTGCGGTTTTTGCCTTTAAAACCAGACTGTAACAGCGGCCCAGGGGCCTCCTCCCTGAGCGGCTGAGGGGCCCTGGCGCGCCAGCAATAAACGCCTCTTGCTTTTGCATCGACCTGAGTGTAGTGACTCTCCTTGGGGGCTGCAATCCCAACGTTAGACCCCCTCTCGGGTCTAACAACTGGGGGCTCGTCCGGGATAGCGCCCCCTAGAGGGCACTACCACTCCGATCAGAGGT
>CAUYRH010119836.1:0-10635 GCA_963574655.1 Perodicticus potto
CCATAATTTTTTTTTTTTTTTTTTTTTTTTTTTTTCCCGGCCAACATATCTTGCAAAAAAAAAAAAATTTATTAAACTTTTTTTGTGTGGGTACTTTTGGGCGCCCCCACCCAAAAAGGGTACCAACCTAAAAATACTTCACACTGTTTCCCCGTGGGGGGGGGGGGGGGGGGGGGGAGGCAAGTAGGTGGAGTCTCAGTGAGGCAGTTTATAGAAGCCAGACTGCAAGGTTAGATCTACAGGGTTTAGGATTGGTTATTTACCAGGGGAACTAAGGATGGAAATGTGGTTTTACAAGGGTCTTCTGTAACTCTGGGCTAATTCCCTATCTTTCCAGTATATGTTTCAGCTCTTCTGCAAGGCCTATGAGCTGAAGGGGATGCTGAAGGGAAGGGGGAAAGAGTGGAAAATGGGGTTCATTTGGCCTTTCAGCAGTGCAGTTAATCAAAGTATGTGCCTAAACCGTTGACAGTTTTGCTACCTTAATAGTAGCTTTGGTAGTTTATATATGCCAGCAGCAAAGAACCCTAAAGATCAAGTGGCAATGAAATTAAAAGGTGTTTTCCACAGTTTGCTAAAAATTGAATATTTTTCCTTGCAAGAAGTGCTCCAAAGCTAGTCACTTGATGCAAGGTCTGGTGAATACAGTGGATGATAGTTTCCAAGTCCAGCTTCTATAGTTTGAGCAGCATTGTTTGTCAAACAGCATTGTCTTGCAAGGGGATTGCCCAGTCTCTGTTAAACAATCTCATCTGCTAATGGCAAGTATCTTCACCATGTTGTCCAGTTGGATTCAGTAAACAGCCATTGTAATTGACCAGGTTTCATGAAGCTTTATTCAAGTGATAATACCAGGGCTAGACCACCAAACAAACACCATTAGCTTTTTCTGGTGACTGTTTAATTTTTGGACTATGTTTCCACACTTTATCTTTATCTAACCATTGTGCTGAACACTTGCAGCTGTCAAAAAGAATCCATTTTCCATCACACATAACAATGTAGTGTACAAATGGTTCACATTTATGTTATGACAGCATAGAAAGGCATGCTTCAAGATGATTTCTCTTCTGATGCTTATTTAATTCATGTGATACCCATCTATCCAGCTTCCTTACCTTGCCAATTTGTTTCAAATAGTCCAATATTATTTGAATAATAATGTGAAACCTTGCTGCTAATTCATGCATAAGTTGAGATGGCTATGCTTCTACTACAGCTTTATGCTTATTATAATCCACCTTGGTCTCAGATTGCCCATGTGGCATATTTTCAAGATTAAAATCACAAGAATGGAACTTCTCAAACCATCAACATACTAAGCAGTCATAGCTACACCTTCCCAAACACTTCACTGATATTTCAAGCTATCTGTACTGTATTGCTTCTAAGATGGAATTAATATTAAAAAACATAGGGAAGGGGTGAGATGGCTGTCTAGAAGCAGCTTGCATCACAGGTTCCCATCCAAAAGAAAATTGGACTGAAGTGAACTTTGAGCAGTTGAAATTGGGGGGCAAATCACAAGGAGGAGAGATTAAGGTGGTCAGCAACCCCACTGAGACACTGCAAAGACAAAGATAAGAAGGATGAAGGGGAAGAACTGAGAACAGTTACGGCGTGAACCAGATTCAGAGGAGCCCAGAATCTCCCCTACCCAGGGGGTTCTCCACAAGCAGTGAAACATAAGATCTCTCACCCCCTGGGAGAGTGCTACAACAGACAAAAGAGCCAGTTTTCTTGTACCTAGGAATATCCTCCTCTGGGTCCCCTCCTGCCTAGCAGAATAGTGAACAATTTTGGCTCCAGCCACTTTGTGTCCATAGCCCATCCTCCCCCCCTTTTCGGTTGCCCAACAGATTGCTCCCTGCAGAGGCCTGCTTCCCTCCAGGCAGGCTCCTCAGAGGCTACCACAGCTTAGACAGCCTGGAGGGGCTTCCCCACCCCCATACACCAGAAAAGCAAAGGACCTTTGGACCCGACCCAGCCCCTATAGTGACTGTGGAAGCAAGGGTTACAGAGGCCACGTTCTCTGTCACCAACACCTGGCGGGATCTAGAGCCAGTCAGGGGAGGAAAGAAAGACAGGCACTACTCCCCATGTCTAGTGGGAACTCTAAGGGGACTTAGCATTGTGTGGCCCAGTGAACTGGGAGCACCCTGCATCCCACAGTGGGAAGAAGCTATGGCCCAACTACACTAATGAGGCAAGTCTGGCCTAAGTCTGCCTCCTGCTAGAGGGGAACCTTCTCCACCCTGTTGAGAGGCCTGGTCTAGCATTTGTGCCTAGAGGAGCCCCTCCTAAGTGTTCAGCCCCCAGCTCAGATCCTGCTGGCTTGAAGAGGGTCAGGCCTGGCCTAGGTCAACCCTGTCCACTGTGGGAAATCCTGGGAAGCACACACCAACCTGCAGAATCCTATCCCCCTAGGGCAGGCAAAGCCATGCCATTTTCAAATCTGTTGTGGGATAGGGCTTTGGTGAATGCAGCAGCTTTTTGAATTTATTTGCAGATGAGGCTCTTACTTTGGCTAAAACAGATGGCTTGCTATCAGGGAACCATCTTCAGCCTAGGAGCGTCACCTGGAGGTTTTCTACTATCCCCACCCCACCCATCCTGGATAAAGCAAGTCTGGTCCTCAGCGACCCTTACACACTGCAGCCCTGAAAGGGAGCTTCTGGAGGTTGCATGTGCTTGAAGGGCCACAGGTGTAAGCCAAAGCTCATTTGAACAGTCAGTGGTACCTCTGAATCTTATTTAGGCCAGTGAATTTTAGTTTCCAAACAGCCTTTAAATCCTGCTAAGTTGATTTGCATAACAATAAGAGGCCAATGCGTTGACAGGCTCTGGAGTGTACTCCAGGCAGCAGTACCCTTGAAACTGATATTAGGCAGCTTACTTTAGTATCCAAACAGCTCCAAATCCTTGCTGAGCAGGCTAACTGTATAACAAATAGTTGCTTTGCTCTAGTAGATCCTGGAATGGTTGGGGTGAACTCCACATCCCAAGGCCTCAGCCCCTCAAAAGATCCAAGCAGTCATAAATAGACAGCCAACAGCCCTAATACTCACTGAAAAAGCTGGAGGAACAATGAACTGCCAGTTGGCACTGGCAAGTCCAAAAACAGATGTGGAAAGCTCTGTGCTCTGAGGCAGCTCATGTTGTTACCGGTACATCTGACTAGACATCCAAAATTCCCCAGAGCCAGTTGAAAGACACTACTGTTGGCAAATAGGTGCTGTACTCCATTAGCATGCACAGGCTCCACTTTTCAGGTCCCCCCGGCCTTGGCGCTACCTGAGAGACCCCAACTAGAATATCTCTCCATAAGAATTTTGGGACAGTCTAACAGTCCATCTTTAAAGTATAATAAATACAGGATGTCAGTAAAGTTGGCAATTAAAAGCTGGCTATTTTAAATTGCATGCAAACTTTATGGACATAAAGTTTATAATAAGTATATAAGTAAGTTGAAAACACACATAGGGAGGAATCAGCAGAATAATGCTGGCAATGTTAAAAATCAGAGCAGATCAACTCCCCCAAGAGATTACAAGGGAGCTACTGCTTCAATTTATAGAAACATTTTTGAAATGATAGAAATAGAATTCAGAATATGGATGGCAGATAAGATGAATGAAATTAAAGAGATGAGAAAGAAAATTCAAAACAAAGTCCAAAAACTTTCTAAGGAATCAATGAAATTACAGACAAAGTAATGAAGGATGACATAATTAGGAAGGGTATAGCAGAGATTAAAGAGTTAAAAGAGGCATTCAAGGAATTTCAAAACATAGCAGACGGTCTCAGCAATAGAGTAGAAAATGGAGAAGAAAGACTCTCAGAAATGAAAGACAAGACTTTTGAACTAACCCAATCATTCAAAGAGGCAGAAAATAAAAGAGCAAAAGCAGAACAATCACCTAAGAGAAAGATGGGACTACATGAAATGAACACACAAATCATAGGGATCCCTGAAAGACAAGAGGAGAGTAATAAATGTGTAGGAGCCCTACTTTAAGAGACCATGGTGGAAAACTTCCCAAAAAGAGACCCAGAAATTCACATACTAGATACTTTCAGAACTCCAGGATGACTCAATTCAAAAAAGACAAATCTTAGACACATTGTAATTAACCAGGCAAAAGTCAAAATGAAAGATAATTCTGCAGTCAGCCAGGTGTAAGCACATTCTTTACCTCTAAAGGGAAAAACATCAGGGTAACAGTGGACTTTTCAGCAGAAACTTTTTGAGCTAGAAAAGAGTAGTCATCTGTCTTTAACTTTTGAAACAAAATAATTTTCAGCCCATGATACTGTATCCTGCTAAACTAAATTTTATATTTGATGGAGAAATCAAATCTTTTACTAACAATAAAACATTGAGGAATTTTGCCACAATTAAGACCAGCTCTGCAGAAAGTACTCAGATCTGTTTTTTACACTGATCATTAAGATGGACCACCAAAATAAAGTCATCCAGAAACTGACAAAGCCTAGCTCCCACAATGCTGCAAGTGCTAAAACTAAGCAATAAATCTTCACAAAACTAGACAAATAGATCACCACCATATTTACCAATTCTTTTTAAAAAAAATGTGAATGGCTTGAATTCCCCACTGAACAGGCACAGGCTAGCTGATTGGCTACAAAGGCACAAGAAACACATCTAATCCCCAAAGATAAAACAAGATCTAAGGTGGAGGGCTATTAAATGACATTTTCAGCAAATGGAAATCAGAAAAAAAAGGAATCAGCTGGGCACAGTGGCTCACGCCTATAATCCTAGAACTCTGGGAGACCTAGGCAAGTGAATTGCCTGAGTTCACAGGTGCGAGACCAGCTTCAGCCAGAGTGAGACCTCATCTCTAAAATACCTGGACATTGTGGTGGGTGCCTGTAGTCCAAGCTTGGGAGGCTGAGACAAGAGAATTGTTTAAGCCCAAGAGTTTGAAGTTGCTGTGAGCTCTGACACCATGGCAGTCTACCAAGGGTGACAAAGTAAGACTCTGTCTCAAATAAAAAAGACAGAAAAAAGCAGAAATCTTCATCTCATTTGCAGATTCCTTGGGCTTCAATCACCCAAAAGTAAATAAAAAGATATATACTATACACTGGTCAAGAGAACAATACAAGAAGACATCTCAGTTCTAAATAAATATATACCCAACTTAAATACTTTCAGATATATAAAATGAACCCTAACCAATCTGAACAATATGTCCTGTAACACCATAGTAATTCAGGACTTCAGCACTCCTCTAACAGAAATAGGCAGATCCTCCAAGCAGAAACTAAACAAAGAAGCAATTGGTTTAAATAAGACATTAGAATAAATTGGCTTAAAAGACACACACAAAACACTAAACCTGAATAAAATTGAGTTTACATTATTTTTGTCAACCTATGGATTATTCTCTAACACTGATCACATCTTAGGGCACAAATCAAATCTCAACAAATTTAAAAGAATAGAAATTAGCTACACTTGGTGGCTTGGGCCTGTAATCCTAGCACTCTAGGAGGCTGAGGGAGGAGGATTGCTTGAGCTCATGAGTTCGATACCAGCCTGAGCAAGAGTGAAATCCTGTCTCTACTAAAAATAGAAAAAGTATCTGGGCATTGTGGGAGGCACTTGTAGTCCCAGTTACTTGTTAGGCTGTGGCAAGAGGATCACTTGAGTCCAAGAATTTGAAGTTGTTGTAAGCTGTGACATCATGGCATGCTACTCAGGGTAACAGAGTGAGACTCTGTCTCAAAAGAAAAAATGGAAATTATATCATGTATATTTTCAGACTATCATGGAATGAGAGTAGAATTCAACTTCAGCAAAAATCTATATCCCCACACAAAGTCATGGGAACTAAAGAATGTTATGCTGAATGACAGCTGGGTCCAAGAGGAGATAAAGAAGAAATAAATTAATTTTTTGATCAAAATGACAAGCCATAAGCTATCAAAGCTTTATATGGGTCCTAAGAAGTCCTAAGATGGAAATTTATTGCATCAAATGCCCACATTTGAAAAACAGGAAAAGTACAAATCAACAACCAAATGAACCATCTCAAAGAGCTAGAAAAGGAAGAGCAATCCAATCACAAACCTAGCAGAGGAGAAATAATGAAAATTAGATCAGAATTAAATGAAATTGAGAACAATTAGAATTATTTAGAAGATCAGAGGAACATAAAGTTGGTTCTTTGAAAAGATTTCTAAAATGGATTTACCCTTCACAAGATTAACTAAAAACAGAAAACTGAGATCCATAATAGCCTTAATCAGAAAAAAGGAGAAATAACAGATACCACAGAAATACCAAAGATCATCCCTGATTACTACAAAAAAAGTATGCCCAGAAATTTGAAAATGTGGAGGAAATAGACCAATACCTGTAATCATATCACCTCCCTAAACTCAACCAGAAAGAATTAGAAACTTTGAACAGAGCAATATCAAGCACCAAAATTGTAACAACAATAAAAAATCTTTTAACAGAGAGAAAGCCAGGTCTCTACTCCAGTGGCAGCCACTGGCAAAACAGATCAGGGATGGAAACGCAGGCCGCCTGAGACTTCAACCCAGTGTTACTGATTCACTAGGATTTGAGAGAGACCAGCTGAAAACAAGACAGGGCCACTGAGCCCACCACACCAAGCAGGTCCCCAGTGTCTCAGCCATGGTATTGTAAGGGTCCTTTGCAAAGCTGTAGGGGAGCTCTTGGTCAAAGGGCTGGTTAATCCCTGATCTAGGAGCCCCCAAGCAAACTGAACCTTATCTGCTCATCTAGCCAAATGCTCTAAAATAATCATGGGCTGGAAGCAGCATAAAAACTCTGGCAACATGAATAATCAAAGTAGATCAACTCTTCCAAGGAATGACATGGCGAACACACTAGAAGATCCCATTCATATACAAATGGCTGAGATGTCAGAAATCAAATTCAGAATTTGAATTGCAAATAAGATTAACAGAATGGACCTAAAATTGAAATTAGAAATTCAAGGAGCAAGTCAAAAGTTGTCTCAAGAATTCAATGAATTCAAAGGCAAGATCACCAAAGATTTTGACACCTTGAGACAAGAACTTGTAGCCCTCAAAGATCTGAGAAGTACAGTAGAATCCCTCAGTAACAGAATGGAGCAGGCAGAAGAAAGGATTTCTGACATTGAAGACAAAGCTTTTGAAGGCACCCAAATGCTCAAAGAGGAAGAGAAATGGAGACCGAAAATGGATCATTCTCTCAGAGAGCTCTGGGATAATTCAAAGAAAACTAATATTTGCCTTGTAGGAATTCCTGAAGGCAACAAAATTGCTTTGAAAGGCCCAGATGCTCTACTCCATGAGATAATCAAGGAGAACTTCCCAAGCATATCAAAAGATTCTGAAATTCAGATTCAGAATCTGTTCAGCAGACAGTTTCAGAACCTCAACATGACTAAACCCTAATAAGGCATCTCGCAGACACATTATAATTAACTTCACCAAAGTTAATATGAAGGAGAAAATTCTGCAAGCACCCAGACTTAAGAAAACCATAATCTACAAGGGGAAGAATATTAGAATGACTTCATATCTCTCTGTTGAAACCTTTCAAGGTAGAAGAGGGTGGTCATTGACTTTTAATCTCCTTAAACAAAATAACTTTCAACTCAGGATCCTGTATCCAGCTAAACTGAGTTTCATTTATGATGGAGAAATTAAATACTTTAATGACATTCACATGTTGAAGAAATTTGCCATAACTAAACCAGCTCTCAGGATATTCTTAGATCTATACTCCATAATGACCAACGCAATCCTCCACCACAAAAGTAAACTCCCTCAGAAACTTTTGGTCAAATTACAACTTCCACAGTGGCGAAAGGATTAAAAATGTTCACCGGACTTTCAAAAAACTTGATACCCAAAATTTGACCAGGGTTATCAATATTCTAAATTAATGTGAATGGTTTTAATTGTCCTCTAAAGAGGCACAGTTTGGCTGTGTGGATACAAATTCTCAGGCCAGATATCTGTTGCATACAAGAATCTCATCTTACCTTAAAGGATAAATACAGACTCAGGGTGAAGGGATGGTCATCTATATTTCAGGCAAATGAAAATCAGAAAAAAGCAGGTGTTGCCATTTTATTTGCAGATACAATAGGCTTTAAACCAACAAGAGTAAGGAAAGATAAGGATGGTCACTTAATATTTGTTAAGGGTAACACTCAACATGATGAGATTTTAATTATTAACATTTATGCACCCAACCAGAATGTGCCTCAATTTATAAGAGAGACTCTAATAGATATGAACAACTTGATTTCCTACAACACCATAACAGTCAGAGATTTTAACACTGTTTGGCAGTGTTGGATAGATCCTCCAATAAGAAACTAAGCAAAGAAATTTTAGACTTAAACATAACCATTCAACAATTGGATTTAACAGACATCTACAGAACATTTCATCCTAACAAAATTTAATACACATTCTTCTCATCAGACCATGCAACATATTCCAAAATTGATCAAATCTTAGGTCACAAGTTTAACCTCAACAAATTTAAAAGAATAGAAATTATTCCTTGCATCTTCTCAGACCACCATGGAATAAAAGTTGAACTCAGTAACAACAGGAATCTGCATACTCATACAAAAACATGGCATCTAAATAACCTTTTGTTAAATGATAGCTGGGTCATAGACGAGATTGAGAAGGAAATTACCAATTTTTTAGAACAAAATGATAATGAAGACACAAAATACCAGAACCTCTAGGATACTGCAAAGACAGTCCTAAGAGGGAAATTTATAGCATTGCAAGCCTTCCTCAAGAGAATGGAAAGAGAGGAAGTTAACAACTTAATGGGCATCTCAAGCAACTGGAAAAGGAAGAACATTCCAATCCCAAACCCAGCTGAAGAAAAGAAATAACCAAGATTAGAGAAGAATTAAATGAAATTGAAAATAAAAGAATTATACAATAGATCAATAAATCAAAAAGTTGGTTTTTTGAAAAGTTCAATAGAATAGATAAACCTTTGGCTAACCTATCCAGTAATAAAAGAGTAAAATCTCTAATTTCATCAATCAGAAATGAAAAGATGAAATAACAACAGACTCCTCACAAATTCAAAAAATCCTTAATGAATATTACAAGAAACTCTATTCTCAGAAATACAAAAATCTGAAGGAAATAGACCAATACTTTGAAGCATGCCACCTTCCTAGACTAAGCCAGAATGAAGTGAAAATGTTGAACAGGCCTATATCAAGTTCTGAAATAGCGATACAAAATCTCCCTAAAAAGTAAAGCCCGGGACCAGATGGCTTCACATCAGAATTCTATCAAATCTTTAAAGAGGAACTAATTACTTTATTACTTAACCTTTTCCAAAATATAGAAAAAGAAGGAATACTACCCAACAGGGTTTATGAAGCAAACATCACTTTTATCCCCAAACCAGGAAAACACCCAACAAGAAAATTATAGACCAGTATCTCTAATTAATATTGATGCAAAAATATTCAACAAGATCCTAGCAAACAGAATCCAGCAACACAAACAAATTATACACCATGACCAAGTGGGTTTTATCCCAGGGTCTCAAGGCTGGTTCAATATATGTAAGTCTATAAATATAATTCAGCATATAAACAAAATAAAGAAGAATGATCATATAATTCTCTCAATTGATGCAGAAAAAGCTTTTGATAATATCCAGCATCCTTTCATGATCAGAACTCTTGAGAAAATTGATGTAGAAGGGACATTCCTTTTTTTTTTTTTTTTTTGAGACAGAGCCTCATGCTATCACACTGGATAGAGTGCTGTGGCATCACAGCTCACAGCAACCTCCAATTCCTGGGCTCAAGTGAGTCTCTTGCCTCTGCCTCCCAAGTATCTGAGACTACAGGCGCCCGCCACAACGCCTGGCCAGGTTTTGGTTGCAGCCATCATTGTTGTTTGGCGGGCCCGGGCTGAATTCGAACCTGTCAGCTCAGGTGTACATGGCTGGCACCTTAGCCCATTAAGCCACAGGCACTGAGCTGAAGGGACATTTCTTAAACCAATAGAGGCTATCTACAGCAAACCCACAGCCAATATCATATTGAATGGAGTTAAATTGAAATCATTTCCACTCAGATCAGGAACTAGGCAACATTACCCATTGTCTCCACTGCTTTTTAACATTGTAATGAAAGTCTTAGCCATTGCAATCAGGCAAGAGAAGGCGATCAAGGGTATCCAAATGTGGTCAAAGGAGATCAAACTTTCACTCTTTGCAGATGATGTGATTATATATCTGTGAAACCCTGAGGATTCTACTACAAAGCTTTTAGAAATGATCAAGGCATGTAAAAGCATCTCAGGTTACAAAATCAGCACTCATAAATCTGTAGCCTTTATATATGCCAACAATATCAAGCTGAAGAAACAGTCTAGAACTCTATTCCATTCACAGTAGTGCCAAAGAAGATGAAATATTTGGAGTTTACCTAACAAAGGACATGAAAGATCTCTATAAAGAAAACTATGAAACTCTAAGAAAAGAAATAGCTGAAGATGTTAACAAATGGAAAAACATACCACGCTCATGGCTGGGAAGAATCAACATTGTTAAAATGTCTATACTACCCAAAGCAATATACA